>CAIGRN010076003.1:0-10117 GCA_903798345.1 Fraxinus anomala
AGCATTTTGAATTTCCCATTTCTCTTACCTGTAAATGGACATTTATGAGCTTCTAAAATATTTCATTGATTCATAAGAGTAAGCAACAAACTAATTGAAGATACCAAGAGTAGTGATGAATCCCGTCAATAAAATGGGTCCTATAGAAAGGCTCAGAGACCTACCAAAGTAGGAAGAGCGTGAAATTCCGTTTCCTTTCCGCAGGGCCCCGGATCTATTGCAAGAAAGGGATAATAGAGGGATAATACCATTCGAGCCCTTTTTTTTCATGCCGTACCATTCGAGCTGGTTTTTTTTCATGCTTTTCCCGAAGGCTTGGAAAAGCTGCAATGAAGAGAATTTCCCTAATCCTCCCTCCCCAAAAGGCCAGTGAATTGGGATTTCCCTATTAGTCCAGGCTTTGACTATCAACTACGAATTGGTTGAAATTGAAACCATTAGGTTGAAAGCCATAGAGCTGATACCTAAAGCAGTGGACCAGATACCTACTACAGGCCAAGCAGCTAGCACACACAATGGAACCATAGACAATCAACAGAAATCCAATACACGAAATAATTCTTCATTATTAATAAGATTGATAAAATGTAATAAATTCTTCTGGAGACAATAAAAACTGAAGCAAAACAAAGTATGCAGTCAGAAATTTAAAACGCAAATCAAAATAGCAGTAGAAGATTGACNTACCTACTACAGGCCAAGCAGCTAGCACACACAATGGAACCATAGACAATCAACAGAAATCCAATACACGAAATAATTCTTCATTATTAATAAGATTGATAAAATGTAATAAATTCTTCTGGAGACAATAAAAACTGAAGCAAAACAAAGTATGCAGTCAGAAATTTAAAACGCAAATCAAAATAGCAGTAGAAGATTGACAATATAGATAGATAAGAGCAGCACAAGAAACATTTTCTAAAATGAAAGCCCGGGTTGATTCAAATAACTAATCCTTCAGCTGAGAAACAGAAACCGTTGAGAGGGTAAAATCCATTGAATAGGAACAGATGACATTATTTGAACACCATCTAATTGAAGAATTATGTGAAACGAGGCAAAAAGACACCAACCTCCTCAGTGGTCCTAGGTTGGAGCATAAGCTTACTTGAACCTTTGTGTTTCCTCATCCAATCCGTGTTTGCATCATCCAACTTCTCTTCGTCCTGAACCACACCTCTCTCTCCAAGGATCTTCTTAAAATAGCTTATATCATCCATATTAATTTGTGAAAAATCTGGGTTCCTCTGAGTAGTTGATGCCATAGAAGCAAGATATCTAAGCTGAACTACATAACTATTCCCATCAACTCTTGGAAAAGAACCCATAGCCCCATTAACATTGCCTCGAAACTCTTTGTAGAAAGGCATATAACTTCTACCATGAATATATCGAACACCTGCAATCAATTAAAATCAATTTTTATATACGAATTAGCAATAGGAAAATAGAAATCAAATTCCAACATTCTTCAAATGCTTGCTTTTAATGTGGTCAATCATATTTTGCTTTAACATTCTTCACGGAGAGACCATCTAATTGATTGTACATTATTTAACTATGCAAATATATATTAAATTCGATCATTCATCTAATACTGAGAATCCACAACAATTTAAAGAAACAAAACTCAAAGTAATTATAATTAAGTAAATTAATTGAACTTTAAAGAAGAAATTGAAAATTTAGCCAACATAATCATATAAATGTGTCGATATAAGAATTGGACGAGGAAGATTATTATACAAGAAATTCAATTAAGATTAGTAATTGTGAGACGGCGTAAAATGTTCGTACCTGAAGTGAATGAATAATTCGATTGGCGATCAAAGTTGGACGAGTATTTGAGCAGACGATAAGTTACTCTCCATTTCCCCATCATTGATCTGTCTCCCTCGTTAAACTGATTCTGTTGCTCGACTCGACTCTAACTTAAAGAGATGGGGGGGTAAAATAATTCAATTGGTCACTGAACTTATAGGAAAGTTTCAGTTTGGTTACTGAACTTTAATTTGTTTGAAATTAATCGTCCAACTCTAAGTTTTGTTTCATGTTAGTTGAACTTTAATTTATTCCAAATCAACCACTAAACTTTAAGTTATGTTTCATATTGTTTGATACACTAGTTTCCATTTTAAAAATTAATCCTTTGAAAACTTGTATATGTTCGATTTTGAGTTGCAAGGAGACTAATATAGTGATTAACGCGAATCAAAATTTTTAAGTGGGTTCCATATGACTACTTTGGAACATATTAAAATTTAGCTACTAACTTGAAACAAATCTTAAAATTAAATGATTAGTTGAAAATAAATTAAAGTTTAGTAATCATCTTCAACTTCAAGCAGACATATAAGTATAGAGACTAGTCTAACTTTTTATCTAGATATCGAGTATTAAGCTAAGAATAAAACATATACTCAAAATAAATAATTTTTGAATAAATAATTTTCTATCAAGCATAACAATACATTACCCGTTTTAAAAACAATATTCAGTGTTGACTTTATTGTTAAAATAATTATTATTTTACTCAAAAACTATAACTATTATTTTTACAATCAAAATCTAAATTACTTTTAGTCGATAATTTTTTCTCTCTCCTCATTTTATCTTCGACTCTTAATCACATTCAACGTTGTGATTTCATAATTATAATTTCATATTTATCATTACATCCTAAATCAAACAAATCTTTGAAAATTGACATAGATGAAACGTGAGAATTTCTAACATAGCGATCGGAGAAACAAGAAAACCTCATCCTAACCTTCAAAAGTCAACTAAAGAGCAAATCTCAATGTTTGTAAATTATTAATCAAATCAACCAAACTATAATAATGGAGTTAAAAAACATTTAAATGACGAGACCCCAAGAAATGTGCTTAGACCAAAATAACCTCACTAATAACTTAATTAAATTAAAGATGAACATTAAATTAAATGTAGATTCCAATGCATGGTCGAATGCTGGCTTAACTCCATCCATGTCTAATTAATCCTCACGGACCCAAATGCTTCTTCCCATTGCTCTTGGTTTGGTACCACCTGCACAAAAATGATATCGCACTCTCATCCCCATCAATCTTCCTAGGAGGGGATGGTTCGCCATTGAATCAAAATTTGTCTCGTCCTCAAAAGAACCATCACCCATATAAGGAATGAGATGTTTGAAATTGAACACATTAGAAGTTTGAATATGATTAGGCAATTTGCGGCCATAAGCATTTAGGTTGATTTTCTTAACAATAAGGTGTTTAGAATTACTAGAAACAATGGAAGCTAAATAGCCCTAACTTTGATCTTCGATGCATTAAGGACCAACGACGTCTCATAACTAATACTAGAAGACTCCTGCCAAATGTTGGGGATCAAAATTCTATAAGCGCTATAGATTAGAGATCAACACTGTAATTTTCTCTAAAACTTAACGAGCCGATCAATCAAAGCCGAAAAGCCACTCCCGTGGCTTGTTCTCTTGGCGTTAAAGCCCTATCCAATTTCTGCAACACGCAGATTTCAGTCTCTACGCCGTAATGGCGTCGTCTTCTCTAACTTCTCTCTCTTCCGTATGGAACCAACCCCAGTGCGCCCTCCGCATAAACCTCCCTAAAGGATATTCAGTAATCTCATTCAGATTTCTCTCCTCCAAGCCGCCTCATTATTTGCCTATTGCAGCATCTCTTAGCTTCCGCCGCCACCGCCACGCACTTTGGCGGAGCTCCGCTTCAGTGTTCTCAAGACGTTTTTCTCAGTCTCAATCCCATTCTTCGATTTCCAAGGTTTCCGAAACTCCAAGTTTACATCGTTTCATGCCCAAAGCTACTGCTACCATTTCCGATGCCTGCGTCTCCGACGTCCAGTCCGAGTAAGTGCGTGCCTTTGTGTTGGTTATAGATACGCGTATTTATGCACGTATAGATGCAGTAGAGTTGGAACTTGTGTAATTACTGGAAAGTATTGGCTTTCGTAAATGAACAGTGCTGGAAAGCAGAGGAACAGTGATCGAGTGAATGATCTTTACAATTCCTTTGCATTTTTCTTAAATGTGATCTTTCTGGAACGGAATTTAAGTTAATATGTCCACATTAGAGGCCAACAACTGATGACATGTGGAGAAAGTGAAATTTGTAATTTCACCAAGTGACGACTGATGAATTACAGAAAATTTCTCATAGCTCATAAATATTACCAATTTATTCTACTTGGAAATTACATTTTTGGATTCTAATTATGCAATTGCTCATTATGTCACTGAAAGAATTTTTGATTGGTGTTGAGATATATATTTTCAATCGCTATACGTCCTTAAGGCACCTTTTGCTCCACCATACAAACAGAACTTGTATTTCACCTATTTAGTTATATCAGTCATAAATACTACTTTTTTGCTCCCGGTATTCATACTTCCATTCACTTAATTCTTCTTTTGTTCAAGTGCATATTGCTGATTAAAGTAAAGTTTGTTTGGATTAAGAACTTGATGGGGAAGATAAAAAAGAACGAGTGGAAGTGTGAAACTAATTTCCCTCACATTTTCTCTCTTAACAATATAGGACTTGTTTTTTTTTTCAGTTATAACTTGTGAAAATGAAAGGTAAATAATGTATATCCTATCATGACACAACTATGAACTACTTCAGAACATAAATAAGATCCTGCAAAAATATAGCAGAAAGTGTACTTGAAGTATTACAAGGTTTTGCTAACCTTGTAATAGCATGCATTTTGTGGTGTTCCACCATAAAGAGTGTGAGCACTCTCAAGATCTCACGTGTTTATTTATTTTTCTTTTGTCTAGCCCTGTGGCTGTTCCTGAAGCTCTCCCAAGAGGCCGTATATATCATGAAACTTATGGATGCCAAATGAATGTTAATGATATGGAGATTGTCTTATCTATCATGAAGAAATCTGGATATAGCGAAGTTGTGGACGTCCCTGAAAGTGCAGAAATCATATTTATAAATACTTGTGCAATCAGGGACAATGCAGAACAAAAAGTTTGGCAGAGACTTAATTATTTTTGGTTTCTAAAAAGGCAATGGAAGAGTAATGTTGCTACTGGAAGGTCACAATCCCTGCACCCTCCAAAAGTTGTTGTCCTGGGGTGTATGGCTGAGAGGCTAAAGGATAAAATATTAGATGCAGATAAGATGGTTGATGTTGTTTGTGGGCCTGATGCCTACAGGGACTTACCGCGACTTTTAGAAGAGGTAGACTCGGGTCAGAAAGGAATCAACACTCTTCTTTCACTTGAAGAAACTTATGCTGATATCAATCCAGTGCGTATCTCTAAAAATTCGATAAGTGCATTTGTATCGGTAATGAGGGGTTGCAATAATATGTGCTCATTTTGTATTGTTCCTTTCACTAGAGGCAGAGAGCGGTCACGTCCTGTAGAATCAATTGTTAGAGAGGTGGCAGAGCTTTGGAAGGAAGGAGTGAAAGAGGTAACTCTTCTCGGGCAAAATGTGAATAGTTATAATGATACATCTGGGCTTAAAGAGGTTGAACCTGGAGTCAACTGGAAATATAGTGAAGGATTTTCCAGCTTAGGCAAAGTGAAAAAAATGGGTTTGCGCTTTGCAGATCTACTTGACAGACTTGCCTCAGAATTTCCAGAAATGCGATTCAGATATACCTCCCCACACCCTAAAGATTTTCCAGATGCATTACTATATGTCATGAGAGACAGATATAATATCTGCAAAAGCATCCATTTGCCTGCACAATCAGGCAGCAGTACAGTACTCGAAAGGATGAGGAGAGGCTACACCCGAGAAGCATATTTAGATCTCGTGAAGAAGATACGTGGTATAATTCCTGATATGGGCATAAGCAGTGATTTCATATGTGGTAAGGCCCTTCATTTTATAATGGTTTTACTTTTTCATGGTTCATAGAATGCTTACAGAGCTATTGCCTGAATAGATATAATTAATTTTGTTAGATTAATATTTTAGAAAAATGTATCAGGGATTTTAATTTTAATATGCTTAGACCATTATTCGGTTGATGTAATGATTGATAAAAATGAAAAAAAAAAAATAAAATCACATTGGCTGTAGCTGGCCTAAAATTTATTGCAAATAAGACTTAGTTCATTGTTGTCATCGGTGATGAGTCCATCACTCTGAATTGTTCAAGATGGGCCCTGCTGCATGTTTCTGCTTATTCTAGGAGTATACACTACAATAATCACTTGTCATTATGACTGCAAGGTTCATTTCAGGAAGATGCCTATGATCGTGATTGGAAGATGCTATGAATTATGATTGTGATTGCATGATGTGGATTGAACAAAAGTTGGTGTTGATGGATAGACGACTTGAAACTTAATCTAGAGCTAGAAGGAAATCTCAAAATTACCACAAAAGATCCTAGTGCCAAAAGGATATATTAAAATTACTATAATAAAAATGCTAACATAAAAGGAAAATCTAAAAATACCATAGAAATAGTAAAATGACAAACTAACCTAAAATAATCTCTACAGGCCACATTTGTCCATAAGAGCATCTTTATGTCAGTGCAGAAATCTTACATTGTTTCGACTTTGTNAAAAATACCATAGAAATAGTAAAATGACAAACTAACCTAAAATAATCTCTACAGGCCACATTTGTCCATAAGAGCATCTTTATGTCAGTGCAGAAATCTTACATTGTTTCGACTTTGTGCACTGCTGCAGCAGTTTTATGCCCTTCCAGTTCAGTCTATATTGATTGCTTACTCAAATATATCTCACTTCTGTCTCTCTTACACTCGATGTAGTTGTATATTTCTCACTCGTTTAACTTTTAATTATGGCCTTATTAATATTAACATCTGTCACTAGTTAAGTCAAATAGCCCACCACCAGCCTTTTATATATTGACATGGTGTGCATGCAATATTTATGTATGTCTTTTATTCTTAACACTGCATACTTTTCATTTACATATATGTTGAATGAGCATTCCTAATGGTTCTTTTTAGTTTATTCTTGCATTACTGGGACTGATTACGAGTTTCACACAAGCACAGAAATATTGCTGCATATGAAATTAAGGTACTACAATAAGGAGGAACATAGAGAAGTTCATCATATTCATGTGATGAGTGAAGAATTAGTTGTCTATATATAATAGGTCAGCTGTAGCATTTCCCTTGTCAAAAATAAAAGTTAAAAGTGTTCCCAAAATCTCTGCCCTTAATACCTAATAAGCATTCGTCAATCAAAATAATCTAGCCATCAGATATTAAAATATTCCATGGGTATTCATAAACTGGGTTTTGCTACAGGCTACTCATTTTACTTCGGATGATCTACAGGTTTCTGCGGAGAAACAGAGGAGGATCACAATGATACGCTGAGTCTCATTAAGGGTGTAGGCTATGATATGGCATACATGTTTGCTTACAGCATGAGGGAGAAAACCCATGCCCATAGAAATTATGTTGATGATGTTCCTGATGGCATAAAACAAAGGAGGTTAGCGGAACTTATTGAAGCTTTTCGGGAGAGTACAGGTCAGTTCTATGACTCCAAAATTGGCACTGTGCAACTTGTATTAGTCGAGGGGCCGAACAAGAGAGCACCCGACACAGAGCTCATTGGCAAGAGTGACAGAGGCCATCGGGTATCATTCCCTCATCTGCCAGTCCCAGATAGGGTCAACAATGATGGAAAGCGGAATCCAATGGTTGGCGATTATGTGGAAGTTAACATATCCAAATCAACTAGAGCGACTCTCTTTGGAGAACCACTCGCCATTACTAAATTGAGCTCATTTTACAACATGAATGAAGATGTTGCCTATGCTAGCAAAACTTAAAAAGTATTGTCCGAATTTTTTCTACATGTTTTTTTTATATAAAATTTATTTATATGTAACTTGTCTTGATGGAAATCTGGATAGAGTTTCTTGCTTCTGGAGGTTGTGTCTAGAACATCAGGGTCCATTGACCTGGTTATTATTGTTTTCTTCTAAGATGCAACTTCCCTATGGCATGAAAGTATCCCTCTGGAGTTCAGTCCTGGGGCCTGGAGTAATTGAGACCTGTTGCCTTGTCCATGTCTGATTACGAGCTCACATTTGTAAACAAGGTTTCCAGTTGCTGACTGCTCGAGTCTCTAAGCAGAAAATGAAGGTATTTGAATCGTGCGCTTCATCATGAATAATGTTGGTGTTAGGGTCCCTAATGACTAGACTTAAGAGGAATCAATTAATCAGCAAGCAAATGCAGCATAATTCTGTTTCATGTCTTCCTTCGATTAGATCAAATTTGGCAGCTATCCTACTTTCTCAGTAGCTTTTAAGTGCATGTTTTGTGTGAACAAGATTTTAGCTTCTTTTTTCTTTCTATTTAATACTGGTTCTTTGTAGTTTTGTATGGACTGGGGAAGTAGTAACCTTTCTTGAGGTTCTACAGGTACTTCAGACAATACTTGCTCAGAATCAAACATAAATTAGACAGGTTCAAGTTCAACAAACAAGAACAAGCCTCAGGATGTCAAATTTTTGGAATGCGTGAGGCATTGTGATATTGTTCGTATTTTCGATAGAAAAATAAAAATACGAAAATGTTAGATTAATTAGAGGAAATTTCTATCTTTCAATTTTGGAGGAACCAATAAACCTCCAAAATAAACTATAAGTTTGTAAAATAAATCTTAAGTTAGTATTCATTTCTTATTTAGAATACAAATACACGATTATATTCACACACTCCCACAACTGATAAAGCATAATTGATTGTATATCCCTTGCCAATACTAAAGTATAATTGTAAATGTAGAAACATAATAATTATATAAATTCGTATTAGAATTGTATTAGTTGTTACACACACACACGAGAATCAGATGGCTCTTTTTTATTTACATTAGAATTGTATTATTTTTTATTTTGGGTGGCATTATTTCATTTAGCTTGGGATTGTTTTATGACTAAAAAAGTGGATTGATGTTAGACTCAGATTTTTGGATTATAATAATTTGTCGAAAATGCATACACAAATTTTGGAATATCATGTGGTTGAATTTTTATTTATTTATTTTTTTGGGAATATCATAATTTTGGAATGGTTTCGAAAATTGATTATAGATAGAAAGTATTAGCGACATTAATAATTTCAGTCATCTCAAAACAACCTATGCCTAAAGTACAGAAGATGAGAAGAGTAAAGAACATGTTTGGTTAAGCTTAAAAGGTTTATAATAAATAAATATTTATTTTACTGATAAAATTAGAAATCAATAAGTTACTTAGTCCTTGTTTGATTCCCTTTAAAATAAATTAATTTATTTTTTATACTCATTTTCAACCACATTAACAAAATGTAATATTTTGCACTTAAATTCAAAGTTCTTTCTCACTTTTTAACAACGTTCTCTCTAAAAGATTAGTATTCAAAATGCCGTTTTAACACAATGGCCATCAAACAAGGGCTTATTGCGAAATAAGGTAAACTTTACTTGTATTGGTGGAATATCTTCAATAACTGGGACAAATGAGTTGATGAACATTAGAGATGATAAAAAGAAGAGAGAAAATTGGCTTCAATTCACGTTACTAAGTGCATATTTGGTTGATGATTGTTATAATCACCTTGTGATTAAATATACATTTTATTCATATATTTCATAGAATCCTCAAATACTATCCACGTGTTATTCATATATTCCGTATGACTCACAATTGATAATCACTTAAATTTTAATTTAAACACCAACCAAACATGCACTAAATTTCTTTTCTTAAGATGGTATTCATAACCATTATACCGGTAATGTACAGAGGAAAGCAAAGATACCTCCAAGACGCAAAGGAATTAAATGTTATTTGCGTCTCCCACTAATGAAAACAACTTGAACTCTAAGGAGAATAGAAGCCACACTCGAAAGGTCTATATTGTGTATTTCAAATATATAGAATAAAGCAAAATTTTAGAAAAATATGAAGAAAGTATGCGAGCAAATATAGTATGGATGAAAATGAAAGAAAACTCAACCACATATTCACAATCATAGAAATCTGAATCTATTTATAGCTTTGAATTATGAGATGTGTTATTTGTACAGGGGGTTGACAACCCCTCTATCGACCCCTCACAATAGGGGGCCCACCTT
>CAIGRN010076030.1:0-26150 GCA_903798345.1 Fraxinus anomala
CTTGGTGTAATTGTTTGCATGCATATTCGGTTAAGATGCATTAACAGTGTGTTGTATGTCTATTGGTGAGATGGAGTATAGATGCCTAGGGGTGCATTGGTGGTTTGTACCGGGGATGTGAAGTGTGACATTTGGATTACGTGTGGAGACGTGATTAAATGTTAGAATCATTTATCTATAAAGAGACCCTGATAGGGTGGAGTGTGAGAGAGGCACTTCTATCACGTATATTAGGTGCAGGCCCATTATCCACTTAGATTGGGAGAAGTGATGTAGTGATAGAGGATTATCACGAGGACTTAGGATCTATAGAGGTCTACCCATTAGACATGACTTGAGTGATCAATCTAGTGAGCATGGTGGGTGATGAGAGGAAATATGTGTTCTCGATGTGTGAGCAACATGGAATGGGATAAGATAAGTGTGGTGAGATCTTTTCGTGGGGTCATTTATGCATTTGTTATATAGGTGTTGGCCGTGTACTTGATTAATTTAGTGTTAATCATTGTTCTATGTGAACATATTTTGTATCTGTAGATTTCCTATGTTGTATCTCCATGCATGATTATTTGTTTTTGATTGATTACTATGATTATCTGTATCTACTTAAGTATTTGTTTGTGACCTTAGCCCCGGTGACTACATGGAGCAAGTATTGTATGTGTTTCGGGCCCGAAACACAAGGTAAGGTCCATGATTTCAATTTTATTGGTTGCCTTGATTCTGCAAGCGTTAACTTTGTGTTTTGATTGCTATAACTTCATGTTTTGATTGCTTGCAAATTGATTGGGTATCAAGGTGGAGATTTTTTAGGTTTTGATACCTAATGAATTCCGGACGATGATGTAAACGTTGGATTAAATTGTTACCAACAACCAAGTCTAAAGGATCAACTCGAAAACAACATGGGTCATTGGAAGTAACTTAAATAATTAATGTTGCTCATGACCCATTTATATTATCTCTTGGATGTCTTTGAATCTTGGCCCATTTAACCTCTTTTATTGGCCCAACTAAAGATTAACCTAGCCTATATATATGGTATTTTTGACCTGGCCGTTTAGTGTGTGATTTGTGAGAAAAGAAGAAAGAAACTGTGTGCAAGAGAGAGAAACCGGCAGGCCCTTTGAAGAGAGAAAAAACGTGTGGCTTCCTTGGTATTTTGGTCCCATTTCTTGCCTTCTTTAATTGTTTTTCTTCTTGCCTTTGTGGCTACAAACCATCACCATTATCTTGTCCTTTGTGGGTGAGATTGAGGAGCAACCGAAGTGAATATATTAGTTGTGGGTTGGAGTCGTGGAGATTGGTTTTGTTATGGAAAGGTAATGTGAAACTGAGCCCGGAAAACACCATTTTGTCGACCCTTGGAGCAATTTGCCGCGACAGGTTCGCTGCTTGAGGAGGAGCAGAAGTTTCAGGAAGCTGGTGAGCAATGGGATTAAGGTAATGGGTTGAGCACTTGCCTGTTTTTGTGGGATTTGTGTTATTGCATTGCGTGTGTGGAACTGAGTGATGATTAGTTTTTGTTGGGTTTGTCTTTTATGGTAGAGATAATTAGTCGAACATGTGGTCTGTGTACTAGTTTGAGGTCTAGGGTTTCATCTTTATTCTTGTTGTGCTTAAAATTATAGCGATTTCTGAACATTTTAATAAAAATAATTGTCTATATGGCGTGATTGACTGAATTTTTGGTGGGTTTGGTTGAGTCAATTTGTCCAAAAGGTAGTGTTCTAACTTACTCATGGCCTAATTCTTTTTTCCAAGATAGATCTTTGTAGTGCAGACATGGAGTATGATGTGGTAAATTAATTTAGAGATTGGTGAACAAAGAGGGTCTGTTTCGGAGTACCTTGTGGTCACTGGCAATTGATGTGTACATTAGTATATGAGGAGTCATTATTACATCAAACAAGGAGGAATAGCTGCTAGTTTCTTTGTATTATTACAACTCAAACAAAGGAGTAATCCACGACCTCCAATCTATGCAATTGTTTATGGATGCTATCACATTAATTTGAGGTCAGAGTTGAAGAATTTGGTATTCGAAATTACTTCTGTTTCTTTCCTTAAAACTATTCGTAAGGAAGCCTTGTCAATCACACGTGCTTTTGAGGTGGTGGTTGAGAATAACAACTCTAGGAAAGAGAGCATTATTTTTTTATGTTCTGCAAAAGAAGTATTCAATCATAAACATATGGTACATATAAGTTTCTTGTCTTTCTCCTCATTGTTGCCGTATCAAGCTCTTGTAATAGTTTACGTCCTTTTTTATAGGAGCTCCAAGGGAAGGAGAGGGTGTGCTCGATAAGACATTGGCTACAGATGGCCGGGGACTCGGAATAGGTACGTGATATTTGAAGGTAGATAGAAAGGTCGGGTTGGTGTAGCAGAAGGTGGATCTCTTTTACTGACGATGATTGAAAGCGGATTATATAAATTCTTAGCCTAAGACCTCAAGTTGGGCTACTTGGTGGACCGGTTGATGGCAAACTATGCAAGCTGAATGATGACATACTCTGCATACTTAAGGAGGGCATATTCTGCAAGCTAGAGAAGGGTGGATTCTGCTTTGTGGTTCGTGGCAAGTTGCTTTACCTTTTTTTATTTCTTGGAAGTTTCACAAGCTAGTTACGATCAGTCAAGGCATCTTTTGCAGTTGCAGCAAGACAAGACTAGGTGACTTTTGCTAAAATTATATTTAGTTTATCGTTTTTCAAAGATTGAGATGAATGATATGATTGATATGTTTTTTATATGCTTCATCTTTCATTTATGTTGATTGTCTTGTTCCAGTGTAGAGATCATTGCTTGCTCTCAAATAGATAGTGTTTCGGATTGGACATAAACTGGAGCCTGTGATAAATGATACCAATTCCAATAGTACGTTTTATATCACTAATAACCGAATCTGTCCGACTAGTACAAGTCTGTTGAAATGGGCTAGATAGGTGTACTTGAACCTGCTTAAACGCAAAAGACATAAATCTCTCAGAATGATGAAGTTACTTTTCTTTATTAGTAGTTTGCTTTAGATATGCTGACAGGTTTAAGCTTCTTTCGGTTAGACTTTAAATGCTTAATGTAAGAGTTTTGTTTTTGTTAGTCTGATATGCCAACTAGTTTCTTCTCTAAGTGTTTTGAGTACTAAGTAATACTTCTAACACAATCGAGCATTTTCTGATTCATCATTTGGGGAGTAATATACCTTGATTATAGACTAATATCTGTCGATTGACTAAAATGAGTTGCCCAATTAGGTAAAAAGCTTATATTATTACTTAATGGACAAATATTTTTAAGATATGATATAATTCTCTAACTTGACCATTTTATTAATTGACATTTAAGGTTCAAACATAGCCTTTTTCACTAAATGGAAATTCTTGCTTTCCACATCCTCTGGAACTTGTACTCTTCCAGATTGAACTACTTTATGTATACTCCAAGGACAGAGAAAGGACCCAATAAGTTTTTTTTTTTTTACTAAATTTATTTATAAAGAAGGGGGTGGGTGGGTTGGTAAATCGTCCTTGCAGAATTGGAGCACACAGTATGTTGGTTGAAGCTATGTATTACATGACTTTTCTACATTTTTCTTCTATTCCTTTGCATTTTGTAGTAGATGGTGGATGGCAAGTGGTTGCTGGGGAAGAAAGCAAAGAATTGGAATCTCAAAATCAGTGGGAAATGAGAGTGCACGAAGCTATTTATCCATTTCCTTCTTTTGTCCCTCTAAAGTACGATTTTTGATAACTTCTATTTCGTAATCTTTTGATTTTCTATGAATTAGATATTTTCTTTTATCCTTGTGTAGCCTTTGTGCATTAGTGAGTGCGGAAAACTAATTTCTGAATGACCAAAACATTCCTCAGATTTCGATCATTCCTATTAAAGACGAGCTTGCAGACCTGGATTCATCATCAGTCGACTCTGGGGTGACAAACCCGGTTTTAATTATCCCACAAATCCAACTATTGGCAATGGGATCTTCCTCATCTCGCTATTGTGCCACTACTAACCCTCGTGTTCAAATCCCAGCACAAGCTGCCTCGACTGCAGCTATGTCATCCAGTGATCAGAAAGATTTAATTTGACTGTAATTGGCTCGTATTGTTTTTAAGTGATAAAAAATGATCAAGCAGCTCGCCATGAACCATGGAGCAGCATTTATTGCGTAGAATCCGCCCTCCAGCTTGCAGAATATTCCCTCATCCAGATTGCAGAACATACAAGCCATTGACTTGCAAAGTATACCATCCTTGATTATGCAGAGTATGTCATCATTTAGCTTGCATAGTTTGCCAGCAATAGGTCCACCAAGTAGCTCAACTTGAGGTCTTAGACTAAAAAATTTATATGATCCGCTTCCAATCATTGTCAGTAAAGGAGATCCACCTTCTGCTACACCAACTTGACTTTTCTATCATCCACCCAGTTTAATGAGACCGGTTTCCGATATCCGGCCATCTGTAGCCAATGTTTTATCAGGTGCACCCTTTCCATCCCTTGGAGCTCCTATAACAAAGGATTTAAACTATGACAAGAGCCTGATCAGCAGCATGGAGGAGAAAGATAAGAAACTACCCTATTTTGGTAGTCAGACAATTGAAGAACCTACAAAATACTACAAAATTGAGAGACTAGAAATCAAAGATGTGGTCTTGCATCATCTTCAAGAGTCCAATGGGTTACAGGAACGGAGTAAAGTGTGCATTTCTGCATGATACATTATCATCCAAGCAGAGAGTCAGTTACATCCCATGTGTTCAAAGTGCAAAAAGAATGAAAATGGATTGAGAAGTACTGGTCCACAATTTGCAATTAGCATCTTTTTTGCGTATTTTTACTGGGGGCATTGTTTTTGCCAACCCTATATTTTAAAATTTTAATACTAATTTCAAGAACTTGATGCCAAATACTTATTTGGCTTGAATGATTGTTAGATTATTAATGCTTTCAATTACTTGATCTACAATCTGAAAAGAGTTGTGATTTTTATTATGTTCAAGAGAAGGAATAGGAAGTCTAATATATTGTAAAGTTCAATAGTAGATAGACTTGTATCATTATGCTTTGCATGTTTTATGGTAAATGTTCTTGGAATTTAATTCATTTTCATATATCCGCATCCTTCATAAAAATATAATAAGGTCATATATGAGAAGAACTTTAATATTACTCAAGAGAGATTATTAATAAATAAGAAAACATTAACAGTCAAGTTTAAATAAGTATTGTCAATTACTTTAGTTGATATTTTAGTAGAGAAGTATAGGGAATTCGAGGTTCCAGTGGTGTTAATTAATTGAGTTTTCATCGAAGTTTGATAGTAAAATATAATTGAATAAACAGTTCTGTGGGAATTATATTTTATTCACCTTTTATTACTTGTTTATGATATTGAATACTTTAGTGATTTTAGTTAACAACCATCCTATGCATTAGGATTAATGACGAGATTATACGACACAATATGAAGTAGCAATCATATCACAAAAAACACAAGAAATTTGGCACAGGAATGGAGAAATCAATATAATATAGAGAAAGAACACAATGAATATTGTGTTTCTAACTTTCTAAATCTCATACAAAGTCATATGAAAGCCAAAAAATTTGTGGAGTATATATAGGACCCAAAAAAATATGTTTTAGATGGAAATATGATAAAAAAACGAGCTAGAAGAATGGAAACAAAACTTTTTCCAAATAAGTCCGCTAGGTGAGCGGCGCTCGAGCGGTAACCTGACAGCAAGCAAGTGGCAGTCCAGCCCTACCAATGGTGCGCTGAGTTTCTGTCCGAAAATCCATTTCTTGGCCCAAGTGCCTAGTTGCTGCTCCAAACTTTCAATTACCAACTTTGATCCCCCTTAACTTCTTTTTCAACCGAAACATGAACCAATACCGAAATTTGGGTTACGTTAGGTCCAAATTTATAATTAGTAATTCCCAAATTTGTAATTTGCAATTTTCTTAGTCAAAATTATGTTCTAATTAAGTTATATTAGGAGTTTATCGAGTTATAATCAAGGTCAAAATAAGAGTTCTTGAGTTTTGCTTATAGTAAAAAAAATATTTTGGGGTTCGTAGTATATTCATTGAAGGGTCAAAGATGTCCAAGAAAGTCACATATGACCAATGAAATGCAATTAGAAGTTAAATGAATGTCAAAGTGTTGCACAAATTTTGCTCTAAATTCTCAATCACAAGTTTAAAATAAGTTGTGTGGGAAAAGTTTACTTTTTATGAATTATTCCATCACATGTTTTGCGTAATTATTCATGTGAATGTTTTTCACTCATTCCTCTCAGTTATTCATGGTTATATTACTTATTTTCTTTTGTTATTCGTGAAAATAGGGGGGAGAGTAATAATTTATTTTAGAGAGTCAAGTATATGAGTTAGGCAGAGAAATTTTTGAACAATTTTAGATTTGATGATCAGATAAGAGTTAGGGGGAGAAGTTGAGTATTACTAATGATTGATCTAGCAATTTTTTTATATTGATATTTTGTTTGATTTGGTGTTTGTCTAATATCAATATCATGTTTTGAGTTGTTAGTTCTACATTTTTTACTTGTCAATTTTCTCTTGCTTTTTATGTGGTTTTGTTGTTTCCATGTGTTTCATGGAACATCTTGACAAGATGTTGAAGTAAATTGTGGACATTAAGGCTTTAGGTAGTTTTTTATTTCACTTTGACTTTGAAATAAAAGGGGTGTCCTCAATTGAGATTGTGATGAAATCCTTCTAAATTTAGGTGTTTTCAATTGAGTTTTTTATATATTTTAATGAAATTCATTAAATTTTTGGTGTCCCCTATTGAGATTTTAATGAAATTCAATGAAATCTTTTAAAATTCAGGCATCATCAATAAATAATTAGTGAATTTATATAGATTTCACTAGTAGAGGGATTTTAAAAGATTTGGATGGATTTCAAGGTGAAAATACATAAAACAATTTTTTTTTTTTTTGAAATTTCACCATATTTTATGGGATTCTTATGTAATTTATAGAAATTTATTCAAATCCAAGAAATTCATTAGAATTTATATATTTTTTAAAATCCACCAAAATCTTAATTGAGGTGATTTCATCACGAAATGTCAAAGGGGAAGATTGTTAGGTTCAGAATTTAATTAGTAATTTGCTTAGTCAAAATCATGTTTTAGTTGAATTGTATTAAGAATTTATTGAGTTGTAATCAAAGTTAAGATATGAGTTATTGAGTTTTAATTATAGTAAAAATAGTTTGAGGTTGGTAGTATAGTTCTTTGAGGAGTCAAAGCTGTCCAAGAAGATCACATGTGATCAATGGAATGCAATTAGAAATCAAAGGAGTGTCAAAGTATTCCACAAACTTTGCTCCAAATTCTCAGTTGCAAGTTTCGATGCATTTTTCACATAGAAAAAAATTCAAATTCCTAAAATCCTACTTCTAGATGAATTGTATCCCTTTGAGTTAACTTTCCAACACAATTTAAATCATCTCAATCGAATATCGGGAGAGAAAATTGTGATAAAAATATTGATTGCTACTTAGGTGCTGCTCGATCGGCACGGTGATCCAAGCACCAGTAAAATTCGATTTTCAAGCAAATTTAAGTTCATTTTCATCCGAACACTACCCATTATAAATATGTACCCTATGGGACGTCCAAAAGTGTGGTTGAATAATATTTCGATTATAGAGATCATTCTTTGAAGATCCAATGGGTTGAATAATGAGCAAATAATATTGTGGTTGAATAATATTATTATTATAGAGATCATTCTTTGAAGATCCAAATATTCTTTCATTGATTTCTTGATTCAACCACAATATTATTTAATTATTATTCAACCCGTATATTGATCCAATTAGTATAGCTTTCTTGTAAGTCAAAAGTTTGTTCTTTGAAAGCCAAAAATATATTCAAATATCTGTTGTGACCTACAGATCAAACACAAAAGATCATTTGAGCAAACACTAAAATAAAATCATACCTTTGCTTATTAGCCTTCAGAGTTATGGAGTTTTGGAAATAGGTGCTTGGAGTTTCGGCGTTTGAGACCGAGGTTCATTCTTGTCGTGAGGAGAAAAGTAGCTCCGAATTCTAAGAAGTGCGAGCATGCACAACCAAAAGAGTTGATTGATGATTTAAAATTTAGGTGGCTTGATTGAGCTAAGGTTTAAGAGTGTTTGGACTAATTATAAGTTAACTTTTCTAGTGGATTGTACTGGCGTATTTGTCGGAGGTTTTTATCCAGTTAGGGACCTTCCTCCCTGATCAATTCTGTGTTGTTTATTTTATTACTTTGATTTGAATATTTATTTGATTGACACTTATGAATAATTGAATTGAAGTAATTAACCTTAATCATCTAGAAACTAATAAATAATGACTTGTTGCTCTTTATTGTTTAATTCCACATATTTAGGTTAAAACTATTCGGCAAATTTAAAATTTTAGGTTACATATTCAACAAATCTTTATATTGACACAAATTCCAATACAATGAGTGAAGTTTCAAAAAATTCACCACCTGGAGACAAATTCCATTACAAGGAATAAATCGACAAGTTTTCATTCCAAAAACTCTCAACAAAATTCACCTCCTATGCCACAAAATCCAACTGGAGAAACTCAATCATTTGAACCAAGCACTACTCAACAAAGTTATCCCGAGTACCAAAATTGCTCAAATTATCAGTACGAGCAACAAAATCACAAATAATTCAACATTGATTACCAAATAGGGCAAAAAACCGTATAATAGAATCAACACTACACACTGCTTTTGTCGAAGATTCCTTACTAGACTTAATATCTTCTGACACAGCGGTGCCAGCGGTATGGGAAGAATTACATTCCCAATAGGTATTCGACACTTTTTTTGTTCTACTTCATCAATAACTCAAAGATTTGCCTCTTATAAATACTCCACAAGGTGTAGGCTCAAATATCAATTAGATCATTGTTGTATACATTGAAACTTGAGAAAATTATTTAGATTTAGATTGAGAGTATCAAAATCTTGTAACACAATTTTAGTTTTGTGGTATAACAAATTCTCCTCCCCTTCCACAAAAATCTTGTTTGTTGTGTGATTCATTATTTTCATATTGATTATATTTTCATCTTTATTATTTGGCCAGTTATCAACAAGTGGTATCGGAGCGATTTTGGTATTTTGTTTGTTTCCAACAAAGTGGTATCAGAGCCAACATTTTTTTGGCTGTTCTTGGGATGTCCGAATTGGATATTAAAGCGAGGTCGAAATAAGGTCAATTACTTCATGGATGGCAACTATGAAATTCGAGATTCCACTTTTGGATCGCAACAATAGATTCTGTTTGTGGTAGATCAAGATGCGAGCAGTTCTTGCTCAATTGGATCTTGATGATATTTTGTTGGGAATAGATAGAATGCCCACAACAATAACTGTTGAGAAGAAGCAATGCAAAGATCGAAAAGCCCTCTCAGAAATATATCTTCATCTTTCTAATCAAATTATTTACAACGTGATAATGGAGATAAGTCTTACTGGGTTGTGGTTGAAATTGGAACATGTTAGTATGATGAAGAGCTCGACTAGTTACTTACACTTGAATCAACGCTTGTATTCTCATCATTTGACAGAAGGTAGATATTTGGAAGATCATCAATCAGTGTTCAAGGAAATTGTCCCTGGCTTGGAGACCATGGAGATAAAGTACGATGAAGAGGATTTAGGGCTAATTTTGTTATGTTCATTGCCACCTTCATATGTGACTTTTAGAAATACTATTCACTATAGTCGGGATACTTTTACTATTAACGAGGTATATAATACGCTTTTATTGTAAGAAGAAGATGAAGCATCTGTTCATCGGATCAGAGGCCCATGCAGAGGGTCTTGTTATTCGTGAGAGGAAGACATGAGGTCATGGAAGAGGTAGAGTCGAAGATAGAAACAATGATAATGTATGTTGGTATTGCAACAATAAGGGACATATGAAGAGGAATTGTTTTGAGTGGCAGAATAGGTTTGCTACTACAAATCAGAAGGAACAACTAGAAAATTTCAGCAATGTCAATCTTGTAGAAGAATGCAGCAATGGAGATCTTTTGACAATTACTAATGGTGACTCCAAACATGATAAGGATTGAATTTTTTATTCGACTTGCATTTTTCTTATGTGTTCGAATCGGGATTAGTTTTCTTTGTATGAAATAGTTACAAAGGGTTCTGTGATGATGAAAAATAACGAGCCTTGTAAAATAACAGGGATTGGTAATGTCAAAATCGAGATATTTGGTGGGATGGTTAGAACACTTTGATAGGCTCAACATGTTCCAGGTATAAACATGAATTTAATATCTTTGATTACTCTTGATTCAAAAGAGTACAGATATACCGGTGGAGGTGGAGTTTGAAAGTCCAAGAATACCTAACCAAAATGGGTGAATTTATTTTTAAAACTTTTTCAAAATATTACTTTAAAGTTTCAAACAATTTTGGAATGAGTATATCAATTAAACAAAGAACACAATTATGAAAACTATAAGTAAAAGGGAAGAGAATAAGTAAACAATGTAATTGTAGAGGTTCGATCCAAATTATCGAGCTCGTCATCACGAGTAAGACCTTTTCACTATATTTGATTGACTTATGGTGCAATCTAAAACCTTACAAAGCTTTCGGTGACTTACCCACAAGGAGCACTGATCCTTATACAATATTGAGTTTTCCGGGACCTCAATATGACCCACAAGTTTGAAGAGAAATAATTTTACAACTTGAAATTTCTCTCTTAATAATTGATATAGACAAATTTAAGTATTAAAAGATAGATGGGCTAACACTTCAATGAATATCAATAAATACAAGCTCAAGTGTTAGATGAGAAAACTTCGATGATAAAGATGAATAAATGATTTGATTCACTCAATCAAAAAATTTCACAATAAATGATTTGATGATAAATAAGATGTAAGACCAATGTAATTTTGCTCAAGAATAACTCACTTTTATGCTCTCAAATTTTCCAATTCCTCAAAAATTTCATTATAGGAAGTAGCTAAATCATCGTATGAACATTTTTCAATAGGATTTACCTCATGTTAGATTGTCATGAAGCACATGTTGACGACTTCCTCTTGACTTTTATTTTCATCGCGATAATCATCGTTGCTTTCATCACATGTCACTTGGAGTGCCTTTTCTTGATATTTATTTTCTTCTTTGGGCACTCTTGTCTCTTGTGTCTAGATTTGTCACAATCATAACAAATGTTTTTCTTGCTTCTTTCTTTACCATTTTCTTCTTTCTTTTGAAACTTCGATTATTGTGAAGACCTCTCCATTTCTTAACAAGAAGTAGATCATTGAGTTCTTCAACACTCATGTTTTCACTTGTAGTTCCTTCTTCAATTGTCAATTTTAAAGCAATTTGGCACTTACGAGGCTCCTTTGATTCTTCTTCGCTTTTCTTCATTTTCTCTTTTGTTTCGGCATTATTGAACTCATAAGTTATCAAGGTACCACAATGCTCTTCCAATGGATATGAGTTGATATCTTTGGTATTCTCTGTCAACATCATTAATGAGCACCAATCTTTCGATAGTCCTAAGCATTTTGCTTACAAGCTCACCGTAAGTAAATTTACAATCAAAGTCTTTAAGGCCATTATTAATGTCGGTCAAGCGAGTAATCATATCGACAATAGATTCATCTTGTTTCATGAAGAAATTATGGAATTCTTTAACGAAAAAGATTAATTTTGGTTTCCTTTACTTTACTCGTACCAACATGAGTGATTTCTAATGCATACCAAATATCATATGCAGAATCACACGTGCTAATACAATTAAATGCATTTCTATCTAAAGCACAATAAAGTAGATTTTTTGCTCTAACACCTAAAGATAATTTTCTTTTATCGTCTTCATAATACTCATCTCTAGGTTTGAAATGGTTTGATAGGGTTTTACATCTACCTTGATCATCTTTGTAGGCACATAAGGACCGTATTCAATGACTTCCCAAACATTATAATCTATGGATTGAATATATATCATTATCCTAACTTTCCAATAAATATGTGTGTCATCAAAGAAGGGAGGTCGATTTGTAGAATGCCTCTCAATATTTTGAAAATTGTGGTTAGCCATTGCTCATGATTGTGAATCTTTAAAAATGAATACCTCGCTCTGATACCTAATGAAAGCCTGAGAATAGCTAACCAAGAGGTGGTGAATTAGTTTTTAAAATTTTTTCAAAAGATTATTTCAAAGTTTCAAATAATTTTGGAATGAGTATATCAATCAAACAAAGAACACAATTATGAAACCTAAAAGTAAAAGGGAAGAGAATAAGCAAACAATGTAATTGTGGAGGTTCGATTCAAAACGATGATCTACGTCCTCCGTTTTCGAGCTCCCCGTCACGAGCAAGGATTTTTCACTATATTTGTTTCACTTATGGAGCAATCCAAAACCTTAAAAAGATTTCGATGACTTACATACAAGGAGCACAGATCCTTATACAATATTGAACTTTTCAGAACCTCAATATGACCCCACAAGTTTGAAGAGAAATAATTTTAAAATTTGAAACTTCTCTCTTAATAATTGATATAGACAAATTAAGTACTAAGAGAGACATATGTTAATACTTCAATAAATAGCAATAAATGAAAGCTCAAGTGTTAGATGAGAAAATTTTGATGATGAAGATGAATAAAAGATTTGATTCACTATCAAAAATTTTCACCCTAAACGATTTCATGATAAATAAGATCTATGATCAATGTAATTTTATTGAATAATGTCTCACTTTAAAGCTCTCAAAAAGTCTCGATGAATGCAAAAAGTGAATGTATTTATAGGGTTCAATGAGCAAAAATATATGTGGAACCATAGTTCTCCGATCGTACAAAAACTAGCCATTGTATACCAGACGCTAGAACGGTAAAAAAAGTGACTATTACATGATCCGGACGTAAAATGATTTGTCTAGATGTCTACATTTCAAGAGTTTGTTCCATTTGTTTTTGCATGGTTTGGTGTGAATATTTAAAATGTGATCTAATTTTCACTCATAATTTTGAAAATCAAATTTCGCTTTTAAAAAGAAATGATTTATACAAGTGATGATCAAAGTAATTTTTATCACTTCAAAATGGTTTTTGAGCTTTCATCGCTTAGTGCTAAGAATTGAAGTGTTTATACATTTACAAGTAAATAAAAAAAAGTCTAATCCACTATCTTCCTTTGATGTTTGACTTATCGAAGCTATTTGTCTCGAATGATTTATCTTAAATTTTCGGATTTCATCACTTCCTTCATTGTAAGTCCAATTTGAAGGTCTTGATATCTACCTTTTTGTCCTTGATCGATTAATATTACATAGGATGCTTTTGAAGACTTAAAATCAATTGTTAGATTCAAAAATCAATTTGTTTGTTATGATCAAAACATTAAAAATAAAGTCAACCCAGGTCAACAGTTTCTCCCTTTTTGATTATGACAATCAAGAAGAGTTGCAAAATAATATCAACAATCGACAAGGAATAAATTCTCAAAATTCTCATTCATGGCATAGATGGCATCATTTTCATTAAATCCACATAAATCGCGTTTCAAGTAGTAAAAAAAGAGTGAAAATAATAAGAACTAGATATCTAAGGCTCTGGAAGAGGTGATGGATGGTGTAATGCATGGAATTGAGCATAGAAGTCATTGAGTTGAGCTTGCATAGCATCCTATCGAGCGAGTACTTGATAGATTAATATTGCTAGCCCGTCGATGGACGATGTGAGTACGTTGATGTGACCTTGAGGAGATTGTAGTGATTCTCGATGAATGTGAAGTAGCCGGTAGGCGAAGGAGCACTAGAGCCCGAAATACCGTGAGGGGGTTTGGGATGTGTTGTACATCATCGTCATCATCATCCTCATCTCCGTCAAAGGACCCGAAGTGGGATCGAATCCTTTGGTGTGAGCCACCAATTGACCATGCTCTTTAACAATTTTTATACGTTTAAGAGTTTGGATATTGATGGTATCGGTGGGTTGGAATGAAACACAGGTCTCATCATGCAAAGGAATTCCAAAATGTTTAAAAATTTTGGCAAGAAGTATGCCATAATTTAAAGCTTTGATGGGTAGAGTGGAATTGACAAGCTTCATGAGACCGATTGCAATAGTTGAAAGTCTAATTTTCTTCCAACTAGAAAGGAATAGAGAATGAAGAGATCAGAATTATTTACTTTGTCCCGATGTCCATTTCGAGGAAGAATGACATGTGCAATGATATTTTGCTAAACTTTACATGGAAGAGTGAGTTGATTGACTTTACGTTTGGTGATATTTTTTATGCTTTTCCTCATAACTCTATGGCATGCGTCAGTAGGATTATATCCCTCCAAAGCAGGATGAGATTTATGAAGAAAAATTTGGTTTTCATACACTTGAGCTTGAGAATTTCTCGGATGAGAGTTTTGGTGGTGGTAATGCTGGTGTTTTTAAGTAAACAAGAAATTTCATCCGACCTAGGAGTGATAACCATGTTTTTGTAAAATTCTTTCATAAGACGGGGATATGCATTTCCCTCTAAAGTGGCTAACCCATGTTTTCAAAGTATTCTTTTATGTGAAATGCGGTTGCTTCAATGTTAAAGTCAGCAAAATCAACATTCTTACCTATTAAAATTTGAGATTTTTCAAAACGATTTGCTGGCACTTCGAGTTCTCCATTGGATGAAGGTGATGAAGGATGCCTTACAGTAGCCTCTATACGCTTTTCTCATCGACTAGACATGATGAAAAATAGAGATTAAAAGAAAAAGAAGATAGAAATCAAACCTAGGAAAATATTCAAAAGTATGAGTTTTAGGGTTCAGGTGAGAGAAAATTAGGGATTTTGATAAAATTAGAGTAGGAGAAGATATGTTTTTGGATTTGAGAGAGTAAAATGATGAATTGTGAACAAGAATAGGTGAATAGGGGGTGGATTTGCACGCAGTGGAGAAGGAAGAGAAAAAAGAAAATGAGGAAGAAATAGTTTTGAATCGTGATTTAAAATCTAGAATTACGCAGACTCAGACGTCTGCTACACAGACTCGGATGTCCGCATGGAAAAGCCCCAAATTTTCTGTTAATCCGAATAGCTTAATCCAGACGTCCTTATGGTTGTTCGGTTCCCCATCTGGACGTCTGCACTTCCGACCTAGGAATCCGGACGTCCGCATCATAGTTTTAATAAAATTTCTAGCATTATAATGAAACGACATAAAATCAACAATTTTATCAACAAATAGACCCATTAGTCACATATTTCAATTTCATCTATAATGCCCAAACCTCTTCAAATATACCAAAATCTATCAAGAGCTAGAGGTTTAGTAAAAATGTCAGCTAATTGATTGTTGGTGTTTACAAACTCTAACACAATATTTCCCTTTTTTGCATGATCTCGTAAAAAGTGGTATCTAATTTCAATATGCTTCGTTCAAGAATGCAAGACAAGATTTTTTGATAGGTTTATATCGCTCATGTTATCACTTATAATAGGTATATGGTCAAAAATTAAGTGATAATCACTGAGTGTTTGTTTCATCCATAGAACTTGTGCACAACAACTAGTGGCCAAATATATTCAGCTTCAGTGGTAGACAATGCAACGGAATTTTGTTTCTTACTACACCATGATACAAGTGTAATGTCGAGAAAATGAAATGTTCTGCTAGTGCTTTTACGATCAATTGTGCAATCGGCACAATCGACATCCAAATAGCTAAGTAGATCAATGTGAGTGTCATTTGGATACTAAAGAACTAGAGTTATAGTGTTACGAAGATATCTAAAAAATTGATTTATGGCATTAAGATGAAATTCTTTGGGATTAGATTGAAATCTAGCATATAAGCACACGCTAAACAAAATATCGGGTCTACATATGATTAAATAAAGAAGAGATCCAATCATACCTCGATATTTTGTTATATCAACGGAATTACCTTGAAAATCTTTGTCTATTTTTACGGATGAGCTCATCAAAGTGTTCATCGGCTTTTAATTCCTCCATATCGAACATTTTCAGCATGTCTAATATATACTTGTTTTGATTAATGAATATTCCACCATTAGTCTGCTTAATTTGAAGTCCAAGGAAGAATTTAAGTTCTCCCATCACACTCATTTTAAATTCTTTGCTCATGCATTTCAAAAATTCTTCACAAAGACAAATATAAGTTGCACCAAATATAATATTGTCAACATAAATTTGAACAACAATCATATCATTCTTTTGAGTTTTGACGAAAAGAGTAATATCCGCTTTATCCGTCGAAAAGCCATTTAAAAGGAGAAATTTGCTCAACCTTTCATATCAAGCTCTAGGAGCTTGCTTTAAACCATAAAGAGTTTTTCTAAGTTTAAAAACATGATCCAGATACTTGTGATCTTTAAAATGGGGAGGTTTCTTAACAAAGACATTTTCTTGTGTAAAACCATTTCAAAATGCACTCTTCTCATCCATTTGATAGAGAGTAAATCATTTATGGCAAGCAAATACAAGAAGCATGCGAATGGATTCTAATCGAATAACCGGTGCAAATGTTTCCTCAAAATCAATATCTTCTTCTTGATTTTATCTTTGAGCCACTATTCTAGTATTGTTACGCACAATTATCCCATTTTCATACATTTATTTCTAAAACCATGCTAATGATGGTTTGATCGTTTGGTCTGGAGACTAAATCCCAAATATGGTTCTTTCAAATTGATTTAGTTCTTCTTGCATAACTAGAATCCAATATTCATCAAACTCGGTTTCTTTAAAATTTCTTGGTTCAATTTGAGTAATAAATGCACAACTATTGAATTGATTTCTAGTAGAAACTCTAGTAGTAATACCTTTAGATGTATCTCCAATAATAAGTTTATTTGGATGATAGAAAACAAACCTCAATTCATGAGGTAGAGGTGGATCACTTTTGGAAGATTTTACTATACATTTGATTATTTGCTTCTTCCTCATAATTGTCTCCAAGATTTTTAGGATCATCCTTGTTTTTATCTTGGATATTTATTTGCTTAAATGGAATCTCCAATCCTATATCATGAGCATTAATGTCTCTCTGCCAATCAAAAGAATTTGATTCATCAAAGGTAATATACATAGATTTTTCAACGACTAGAGTTCTTTTGTTAAAGATTCTATAAGCTTTCCTTGTCAATGAATATCCTAGAAAAAGTCCAACAATTGATTTGGAATCAAAATTTCCCAAATTTTCTTTGTGTTCAAAATGAAACATTTTCAACCTAAAACTTTGAAATAGCCTATGTTTGGAACTCTATTTTTCCAAAGCTCATAGGTAGTTTTTGTTTTCTTTTGACTGACAAGAACTCTATTAACGATGTAGCAAGCAGTGTTAATGGCTTCGGCCCAAAAATATTTTGATAGGCTATGTTCACTAAGCATAGTACTAGCCATTTCTTGAAATATACGATTCTTCCTTTCAACTACTCCATTTTGTTGAGGAGTTCTATGAGCCTAGAAATTTGTTCATATCTATTTTCGTTACAAAAATTATCAAATGCGATATTGTCAAATTATCCATTGTGATCACTTCTAATAGTTGTAAATGTATATCTCTTTTCATTTTGAACATTTTTACAAAAACGTTTAAAAGAATTCAAGGCTTCATCCTTTAGGTTCAAAAATAGGACCCAAGTATATCTAGAGAAATCGTCGACAATGAAGAAAGCATAACGTTTACCACTTAATCTAGATGTTCTAGATGGTCCAAAAAGACCCATGTGGAAAAGTTGCAAAGGTTGTGTAGATGAAGAGTGTAATTCAAGTTTAAAAGAACTTTTCACTTGTTTCCCAAATTAACAAGAATCACAAATCTTATCTCTCTCAAATTTTAAATTTGGCAATCCTTTGACAAACCAAATTTTTGGAAATTTTTAAGAGAAGATCTATGCTAACATGACCTAAGAGAAGATCTATCCTATTTTAAGCTTGATAGACATTTTTCATTACTTTCAAATTCGATACTTATGATATAAATATCTTTACTCCGGCTTCCTATAAACATCACGTCTTTTAATGTAGCATCCATAATAAGGTATTTGGAAGAATGAAATTTTATATGATAACCATTATAACATAATTGACTAATACTAAGCAAAACATGTTTTAGGTTATCTACTAATAAAATATTTTCGATTGAAGGGGATGAGTGATTATCAATGTTAATAATTTCAATGATATTTCCATTTACATTGTCACCAAATGTGACGTGACTCCCATCATTCATTTTGAAATTTGATAGCAGTGTCCTATCTCGTATCATGTGCTTTGAGCATCCACCATTCAACAACCATTTTTTTTTTTATCTTCTTTGACACCTACAAAGATAATTTAATTTTTGATCTTTGGTATCCATACAAGCTTGAGTCCTTGGTATTTAGTTTTAGTGGACTCTTGAATCCACTTGTTTTTGCTCTCAAAGTGTAGCCTCTTTTTGGTAAGACAATTAAAGGCAACATGTTCTTTTTTATTGCAAAAGCTACAAATAGTGATTGGAAGAGAGGCATTTGATGCTTTAACAAATAAATTTTTGAAGGATTTTTGTTTCACGAAGAGTTTATACCCAATTCCTCCTTTCTCAAATACATATTTTTGATCACCATTAAGTCAAAATACTTCTTACCTTGAGTGAATTTGTGAACAAACTTGGTCAAATCTTCATCTTTTACTTTTAAAGAAAAATTTCCTTTAATCAAAGAATCATAATTTGAGTTTCAAAAATATTCTTCATTTCATTTTTCAACAAGAAGTTATTCTTTTTTAGAATGGAGTGATTTAAGGCAAGTTTCTTAAATTCCTCAAGAATTTCATCATAGTTAGTAGATAAATCATCATATGAACATTTTTCAATAGGATTGATCTCATTTTTGATTCCCATAGCATGTTGGCAACTTCCTCTTGTCTATCCCTTTCATCGCGATCGTCGTCATCCCTTTCATCCCATGTCACATGGAGTGCCTTTTCTTGATATTTTTTTTCTTGTTTAGGCACTCGGTTCTCTTGTGTTTGGGAATCATAACAAATGATTTTCTTACTTCTTTCTTCACCATTTTTTCTTTCTTTTGAAACCTTCAATTCTTGTGAAGACCTCTCCATTTCTTAACAAGAAATACTAGATTATCGAGTTCTCTCATCACTCATGTTTTCACTTGTAGTTCCTTCTTCAATTGTCGATTTTAAAGCAATTTGGTGCTTAGGAGGTTCCTTTGATTCTTCTTTGCATTTCCTCATTTTCTTCTTTGTTTCGGAGTTGTTGAGCTCATAAGTAATCAAGATACCATAAAACTCTTCCAATTGATATGAGTTGATAACTTTGGTATTCACTAGCAACATCATTATTGAGCTCCAATCTTCCAATAGTGACCTAAGCATTTTGCTTACAAGCTCAGTGCTAGTAAATTTACGATCAAAACCATTAAGGCCATTAACAAAATCGATAAAATGAGTAATCATATTAACAATAGAATCATCTTGTTTCTATGAAGAAATTTTTAAATTCTTTAACCAAAAGATTAATTTTGGTTTCCTTCACTTTACTCATACAACATGAGTGAATTCTAATGCATGCCAAATATCATATATAGAATCATATGTGCTGATACGATTAAATTCATTCTATCTAAATCACAATCAAGTAGATTTTTTGCTCTAACATTTATGAAGACCTCTCCATTTCTTAACAACAAATACTAGATTATCGAGTTCTCTCATCACTCATGTTTTCACTTGTAGTTCCTTCTTCAATTGTCGATTTTAAAGCAATTTGGTGTTTAGGAGGTTCCTTTGATTCTTCTTTGCATTTCCTCATTTTCTTCTTTGTTTCGTAGTTGTTGAGCTCATAAGTAATCAAGATACCATAAAACTCTTCCAATTGATATGAGTTGATAACTTTGGTATTCACTATCAACATCATTATTGAGCTCCAATCTTCCAATAGTGACCTAAGCATTTTGCTTACAAGCTCAGTGCTAGTAAATTTACGATCAAAACCATTAAGGCCATTAACAAAGTCGATAAAATGAGTAATCATATTAACAATAGAATCATCTTGTTTCTATGAAGAAATTTTCAAATTCTTTAACCAAAAGATTAATTTTGTTTCCTTCACTTTACTCATACAACATGAGTGAATTCTAATGCATGCCAAATATCATATATAGAATCATATGTGCTGATATGATTAAATTCATTCTATCTAAATCACAATCAAGTAGATTTTTTGTTCTAACATTTAAAGGTAATTTTCTTTTATCGTCTTCATCATACTCCTCTCTAGATTTTAAAATGGTTTGATTGGGTTTCCCATCTACCTTAATCAACTTTCTACGCAAATAAGGACCATATTCAATGACTTCCCATATATCATAATGTATGGATTGAATATATATCATTANAATTTTCTTTTATCGTCTTCATCATACTCCTCTCTAGATTTTAAAATGGTTTGATTGGGTTTCCCATCTACCTTAATCAACTTTCTACGCAAATAAGGACCATATTCAATGACTTCCCATATATCATAATGTACGGATTGAATATATATCATTATCCTAACTTTTCAATAATTATAATGTGTGCCAAAAAAAAAAGGAGAGGACAATTTGTAGAATGTCCCTCAATGTCTTGAAGATTGTGGCTAGCCGGTGCTTAAGATTCTGAAATCTTTAAAAATGAGCACCTCATCTGATACGAATTGAAAGCCCAAGAATAGCTAACAAATAGAGGGTGAATTGGTTTTTAATTTTTTTTCAAAAGATTATTTCAAAGTTTTAAATAATGTTGGAATGAGTATATCAATCAAACAAGGAACACAATTATGAAAGCTACAAGTAAAATTGAAGAGAATAAGCAAACAATGTAATTGTTGAGGTTCGATCCAAATCGATGATCTATGTCCTCCGTTATCGAGCTTTCCACCATGAGCAAAGCCTTTTTACTATATTTGATTGAGTTATGGCACAATCCAAAACCTTGCAAAGCTTTCGGTGACTTAAATATGACCCATAGGTTTGAAGAGATAATTTTACAATTGGAAACTTCTTTCTTAATAATTGATATAGCAAATTAAGTATTAAGAGAGAGATATACTAACACTTCAATGAATAGCAATAAATAAAAGCTCAAATATTAGATGAGAAAACTTTAATGATGAAGACGAATAAAGGATTTGATTCACTCAATAAAACATTTTCACAATAAATGATTTCATGATAAATAAGATGTAAGATAAATGCAATTTAGCTTAAGAATATCTTACTTTAATGCTCTCAAAAAATCTTGCAATGAATGCAAAAAGTGAATGTATTTATAGAGTTCAATGAGCAAAAATATATGTGGAACGGACTGTCAAACAGACGTCCGCTTGTTTGAATGTATAAAAACTAGTTGTTGTGCACCAGACGTTAGAACGGTAAAAAAAGTTACCGTTAGATAATCCGAACGTCCACATGGACCTCCGGATCCAGACGTCTACATTTCAAGAGTTTGTTTTATTTTGTTTTTGCATGGTATGATGTGAATATTTAAAATATGATCTAATTTTCACTCATAATTTTGAAAAGCAATTTTGTCTTTAAAAAATAAACGATTTATGCAAGTGATGGTCAAAGCAAATTTTAGCACATCAAAATGTTTTTTGAGCTTTCATTGTTTGGTGCTAAGAATTGAAGTGTTTACACCTTAAAATGTTAATATAAAAGTTTAATCCACAATCTTCCTTTGATGTGTGACTAATAGAAGCTCTTTGTCTCGAATGATTTATCTTGAATACTCGACTTTCATCACTTCCTTCATTGTAAGTCCAATTTGAAGATCTTGATATCATCCTTTTTATCCTTGATCGATCAATATTACATAGGATGTTTTTGAAGACTTAAAATAAATTATTAGAGACAAAAATCAATTTATTTGTTATAATCAAAACATTAAGGATAAAGTTAACCGTAGTTCAATAGAGTTCTAAAAGTTAGCAAGGGTGCTCGAGTTATGTTAAGGAGGTGGAGAATGTCCCGGATATATGTGTTAGAAGGTTCGCGGCCACTATGTATGCAGCTGCAGCTTATGGTTTTATAATCAATAACTAGGGTAGAGTTGGTTGTGATCAGGTTGTTTGTGGTGATTCGAACAATAATATTGGGGAATCTTCATGTAGCTCAGGTGGAGCTAGTTGTGATCTTGTTGATCATGGTGCTCGTGGTGATTCGAGCAGTTTTGGCAACTCAAGTAGAGTTGATGTTGCTCGTGGTGATTCCAACATATTTGGTGACTCAGCAGGAGTTGGAAGTGAACCGGATGATTCGAGCAAAGATGGTGCACAAGGTAGTTATGCTGATAAGCAAGCTTTGATTTAGTTCATAATCACCGAGTATGCTTGATAACGGCATGATGTGCCCAGAAAGGGCATAGTGTAAGAGTTGGAGAATGTCTTGAAGAGTGAAAACTTAATTCCCTATTATGAAATTTGTGTTAAGGTAGAGTTTGCTATGTTTGTGACTCAAATTCAATATGATTTGGAAGTTTGATACATAGAGGAAGCTTAGATAATTTTGGTTTGGATGTCCGGTTTAATAAGGGATCAAATTTCATCATGCATTTGGAGTTTGATTGGAATAAGGAATTTGGGATTGATGAAGAAGTGTTTTGAAATGACAAGATGGAGCCAGGGGTGCCGTGAGAGAAAAAGAGAGCAGGGGCTAAGTACTGCAGCCTAGCCTGGAGAGCTGGGCAACCCATTGATCAGAGGCAAGGAGCCGATGCCGCAGTGCCGGGGCCACTGGTACTGGAAGAATCCCATTCCTAGTTGATTTCTGATGCTTTTTTTTGTTCTATTTCATCCATAACTCCAAAATTTGACTCCTATAAATATTCCACAAGGTGTAGGCTCTTCATAGGCTCAAATAACAATTAGATAATTGTTGTATAAATTAGAAATTTGAGAGAATTGTTCAAATTTAGATTCAGAGTATTAAATTTTAGTTTCCTGACATAATAAATTCTCCTCCTTTTTTACAAATTTTTTTTTTTTTTGTTGTGTGTGATCCATTGTTTTCATATTGTTTATATTCTCATCTTTATTATTTGGCCAAGTTCTCAACAAGTGGTATCAAAGTGATTTTGATATCTTGTTTGTTTCCAACATTCTATAATCGATTGCTATAAACATCAACATTTATGAATGAGATTAAATAGAGATTTGGCAATTTTCGTTAATCAATGAACATGATCGAACATATTGATCTATAAAGAATCAAGAAGAAGAGAAAATCTGAAAGGGGAGAATAGTTTTATTATCTAAAAATAAAGTATATATGTTGTCATATAAATGTAAACGAGCTATGTTATTTCAACTTCAATAAAAAAAATATATAATAATTTTTTACCCATTTTTTTTCCTCCCACCTATGTTTATATTTTGTGGGTTTGTTGGTAAAGAATGCTGCCACATGCCGATAAATTGGTTTGGCCGTACCATAGGGCTTAGAACAAGCTCCCCCCTTCGCCCACCCGCATGGATGATTTAAAATACTCATATGACATAATATAGATAAAAAGATAATATCAAAATTTTATTTTATTTTTTGTGTGTTTGACGATTTTAAATTTTTCATGAATACTCTTGTGGTTTTATTTTTTGTATGTACGACAAAAATATGTATCAAAATACTTATATGGCATAAAAAAGAGAGTAATCTCCACCTGCATGGACCCCGCCTTTTCATTTCATTCAGATGGTTCTACGAGTCAGATAAATTCTATTCTGGAATTGAGACTATTTACGTACTCAATTGTCATCCCCTAACTTTGTGGTACCATATCTTCTAAATATTTTAGAATTGTAAGAAGAATGGTTCAAATAGAAATCCTTTAAACCGATTTATCATATCTTGTTGCTCTCTGTTTTCCTTACTGACATATGTGGATGCCAACCAGAGTGAGCCTCAGAGGGTGGCCCAATAATGGGGCGGCCACACTGAGATAAAGTGGTGAAGCTAGGTTATTAAAGATATAAGGGAAGTGTTGGTAACCGAACTCTTTCACGAATGGTCTTTAATTGTTCAATTTTGTAACTAATAAACTTTTTTAACTCTCTCGAGAATGGTTTTTAACTTTTATTAAAGAGATGATTATATACTTATGCCCCTCCCCGTTAGTACTATATCCCAACCCCTATCATTCAAATCTTGAAGGCATTTTATAAGGGAGGAGAACACTCAAGGAAGAGTCCAGTCAAGGCGGTGAGTGAGTGTGGTTTGAGGGAGCAGGGAGTACAGGGATTTGCATACGAATGTAAGAAGGGGTTTGTAGGAAATGTAGACGTGCATGCTTTTTGAACAAAATTTTTTCATTAAAAAAATCAGCTTGTTACACATTAAAAAGTCCGGGAGGACTCTCTCAACAAATAGCAACTTCAGCACCGGCTTGTCATATTGCCAAAAAGTTGGAGACTTCCATACTAATAAATTTACACGCTCTCTAAACTTTGCATTTATTGACGAGCTAATTCACGTAACATATTATATACTCAAGTAGCCAAAAAATCTGTGGGTTAAAGGTTCTGGTGATCGCTCAATAGATGGATTTGAGCGTGCATTACATGTTGACATTTAATATTTAAATTTATTCTTAGGACAACAAACAGAAAATGTTAAAATGTTTTTTTGACTATTCATTATATTTGATTATTCTCGTTTGTGGTGGCATATTTTATTTTGCTCCTAACTTGAAATAGCATGGAATTCTTGGATTTTATTTGACAAGGTTTCTGAATAATTTAATGTTCCTAAAATTTAAAATAGGTTGTGTTATCTTTTCTTTATGATAGTATGGGATTAAAACAACCTCCTATTTTTTTCCTGATATATTTTGGTAGAGGCTAGAAATAAAAAATCTGAAAAGAAGAATATGGGCATGCTTTAGTATTGTGCTCAATTTTTAGGTATATAACAAATGATGGTCCCAAGAGGGCTTGGCTGTTAGGGATGAAACAAATGATAAGCCGGAAAGGGTTTGGAATCGAGCTTCATTTTGAATGGATGAAGATGGGTATGTGAGCTCAAACTAGGATAAGTCTAGGAGTGTATCGAGCTCTCTCTTCAGTCACATAAGAATCTATACTCTATGAAACACAAGACTCAAAACCTCTTTATTGTGCATTCGGTTCTCTCCACTTAAGAGTTCTTTTAAATGGTTTTCTCACAATGTATACACTAAGAAATAAATTCACTTTCTAAATGTTAGTTTAAAAGATGTTCTTATTATAATATATAAAATAACCTTATTGACAATGACTTTCCATGTTGTGTATAGTCCTTCAACTAAACTGGTCGAAATCGACAACATATTGGGTGACGTGAATCTCAGAGGCAATCAACAATTTGTAGGCCTTAGGTACAACTGCTGAAAGGGCCTTTTCAAGAATAATAATTAAAAATTAATAAAGCAAATTATCACTAATGGAAATTTTATAATTGAATATTATGGAAATTAATATATGTCACTAATTTAGACATTATTAATAGCGATACCGTGATCATCGATGCACTTCTGTTAGTGATTATTCATTTAGTGATATTTTTCTAAAGCCCAAAAACTAATTACCAAGAAACCAAAACAAAGCAGGAAAAAAGAAGCAAAATCGAGAGCATGATACATACATATGTTCACCCCCAACGAGTTGGAGCCTGGAGTTTATCCATTTCTTGGCTACGTCCCGTTGGAACACTGAAGTAGATTAACACTCCCTTTGCACTATTGTCACATGAATCGAATGTTAGTTACATCAATCGACAACCCTACAACCTTTTGAACACACAATAAATATCATATGTTGTTCTCTACTATATATGAGTCTTAGCCCTTGTTTTATCCCCATTATTTTCAAAATATATTTTTCTCTCTCTTCTTTTCAGTCATATATTCTTCAATAAAATAATATTAATTATAAACCTAAAGTTTTTGCTTATTTTTTAACCACACATTCTTCATATTTACCCAATTATCTCTCAATGTTGCTACCTAGTCACACATTTAATAAGTTTGGCTGCAAGAAGATACTACCCAGTCACACATTTAATAAGTTTGGCT
>CAIGRN010076039.1:0-16414 GCA_903798345.1 Fraxinus anomala
CTATCATGAACGAAGTGAGGGAAGGGGTTTGGATTAGATACTTTAGGGGAGAGAGAGAGTACTAATAAATATAATCAGGTCTTTGACGATCCAATATTAACTAGCAAGTGTATGGGCTCATACTTTGATGACTCCTTATTGGCTAGTGAAGCCTTAGCTTCACCCTTCGACGTATCATCTACTCTCTGACTTAACTAGAACATTTCTCTAGTCTTTTGCTTTAGGAGCATCAGGAACCGGAATGGATTTCACATATTCCCTTCTCTTTGATCCATAGATAACAACTCACAATACCAAGCGCGACAGCCTTACCCCATGCGGATGATACACACACACACAGAGAGTATTAAACACATCGTTTAAAATTTTGTTACCGATGGGTGATGAATTGCTGTATGATATTTGCAATTTTAGAAAGTTTTAAAAGTCTTACCGTGCATTCATATTCAAGTGCTCTTGCAGGATATTATCTTGTGCATCTGTTTGTTTAAGGTTTAAAGTTTAAGATTTGTATGGAATTAGGTTTATTTTGTTGTTTTTGTAAGTTTTAAATTTTAAACTACCCAATAATGGTCATGTGAACCAGATTCAGAGTCCTTTTGTTTGAATTTAATGTTTTTTTAATATTCTGTGTTTATATGTGTCACGATGTACACATCAAATGATGTCCACTCATATGATATGAGTATGATGGTGTTTCGAGTTGAATATGCTGTAGATGAATAATATTCAATTGTAACTAATATTTTTCTATTATTTTTGAAGTACAATTGATGCTGATATTGTTACTTCTGCTCTAGTTTAGTTATTGTGTGAACATTGGAGTTTATATATTCATTCCTTGAGTCTAAGATAGTTCTTTAGGTCAATGACCAAAAAAAAAAACATGAGAAAAGTGAACATTATAGCTTGACATATTTTCTTATAAGGTGGTGTCTTAATTTTTGTTTGAAGTATTTTCTTGTGACGTAGGATGATTGGTCAAATTGGTTTGAAGAACTTGGAATTCTTACCTGAAATTGTACCTGTATTGATCACTGTCTTGAAGGATGATACACCAGCTGTTGCTCGACAAGCCATTGCATGTGGTATTGATATATTTCGCTCCACTCTGGTCAAAGTTGCTGTCCAGGTTGGTTCAAACATTTTGAACATGCAACATGAATTTGGACATTCTGCTTTTAGTTCAGCACGAACTTTATCTAAAATTAATAATCTAGAGTAGTTAAATACTATTCATATCACTTTTTCATATTAAATCAATTTCATTGCTTACATTGTGCTGTTTTTCTTGCGTAATTGTTTTTGCTTAAAAAAGTTCCTTTATTCAATTAGCGTATCTTTTCGGAGTCTAGGGATGCATTTCTGAATCCGTGATGGAAATTAAGAAGTGTAGTATATTTTGTTTATAATTACCATCGATGTATATCCATTCATCAATTGATTCAGGTGTACTGCTTGCAAGATTGGGTGATAGTTCAAACCTAACGTTTATATCGATCTCTTTCAAACATAAACTTTTCAAAACCCACTTAACTAGCTGGGTGGAAACTTATTTCTTTGCCTAGAACTGGAGCCTGGGGATGATTAAATTTGTTCTTATGTGTTAAAATCTCGCAAGTGAATTGGCGCTTAGCATTTCTCTACTCTTCTTGCAGGTAGCGAAGCAGTCACACAATATTACTATGACATGAGGGAGATGCAACTTTAATGCTGTTCTTTGACAGAAAACATTTTATATTTATGTTCCTTTTGGTAGACAGAGAAATTTTCATGCTAGAATTTATTGTAATGGAATTTAGTTCTTACAAACTTATTTTTTCTTCAATTAGTGTTTGGTTGATATTATGAAAAAATTTGAAAAATTTCCCGTCAGAAAACAATAGTTGAAAAAATTTCTGACCTTTAGTTGCCCATGTTGGTGGGTATTAGCTCCTGATTCTAGGTAGTAGTAGTGGTAAATGGCATGATGGTATAGATGTAGTGGCAAAAATACTTTTGTCTCCTTTTCTTTCATTTTAAACATCTATGCCTATATTCTCGTCATATATGCAATCTGTTATATCGCATAAGTCCGGATGTCAATATATAATTTTTACGCTTGTCCCATTGCAATGACCAGGGCCTCTACTCAAGCGAGTTGAATGCATCTCTTAGATCATCATGGGCATGTGTGCTAAAGTTCAGGGATGAAATATACTCAATGGCATTTCAGGTATCACCTGGAACATGATCGTTGATTTCTACGATCATTGTACTTGAACATTTTCTAACTGTCAATGTCATTATAAGGTGGGAAGTGATGGGAGAAGGTTGGCTGCACTGAAATTTGTGGAAGCAGTAGTTGTACTTTACACACCTGATCCTAATGGCTCTTTGGAGATTCCTCCTGATCAATTTTCTGAAGGTAAATGTGTATTATGTATTTGTGGGAATTTGTATTTCAAAAAAATAGGGTTTTGGGGCAGTGCATGGATGAAAGGATATTATTTTGTGATCCATTGAATAATAGTTTCTGGAACTGCCCATTTGGCATGTAGGGAAGTTGGAGGAGTTCAATATTTCATGGCTTCGTGGAGGTCATCCCGTACTCAATATTGGAGATTTGTCAGTTGAAGCAAGCCAGAACCTGGGTCTATTGCTTGATCAGCTGAGATTCCCAACAGTTAAATCACTTAGTAACTTGACAATAATCGTGCTCATAAAAAGGTATAAACGATCTTTCTCTGGTGGTTATGCTAATTATTCTTGTCCTATATGTGCCGTATCAGGTGTTCATTGTTTTCTTCATTTTGTTTCTATTTTTTAGTCTTTCAGCTGTTGCAAGGAAGAGGCCTGCCTTTTATGGTCGCATATTGCCAGTTTTACTTGGTCTGGATCCTTCAAGCTCTGCTAGCAAAGGAATGCATCTTTCTGGAGTGCATCATGCTCTGAAGAATGCATTTGAGTCTTGTTTGAGTTGCACACACCCGGGTGCTGCACCGGTATCTTGTTTTCAGGATTCATGTTTCTTGATTCTTTTTTGCCTGTTGCATTTGTGAAGTTTCTGTGGCCCCTTCTGATCTCCTCTTGCAGCTACTTGAGTTCTTATTTTTCCTATTTCTTCCCATTCCTTTTTTTTAAATGCAGCAATTCTTTTTTGCCTCTCTTTGTTATCTTACTTTTTACTCATCTGAAGACGATAATTTTTTGGCTTGCTCTTTAACATCTGAGCAATAAGAATTCTACCTCAAGATGATTTTGACCTGGCAATTTTTTATTTTTGGTTTTTGGAGTGGAGGGATCGTCTAGTTAGTGCACTGGAAGAAATAAAAGCTGGAAGGTCATCAGTACACTCTTTGAACCGTATATGTGAGGACAATGGAAGTGCGGACTGGAAAGATGATTCACGAATGGCTCAGGTTTATGGATATCTGTTATTTTCCAGTCAATAATTTCTTATGAAATCTTAATGTTTGATTATTTTACATTCTTGCAAATGGGACCACAAACTTCGTATAGGATGAAAAGCCCTCAATTGAAGCATTTGCCGCTGAGCATGCTGACGCTGGGAGAAAAAGACCTGGAGTGCAGGATATTTCTGTTGTGCCTGGGGATGAATTGTCTGGGAAGCGTGCTAGAACAGGACTTTTAGTCTCAGAGGAATCAGTGCAAGAGACAAGTGGGATTTGGGAAGGAACCCCTTCGAGAGGACCATTAACATCCACTTCAGATGCAGATAATGGACCGGTGCAGCAGCTTGTTGCAATGTTTGGTGCATTGGTGGCTCAGGGTGAAATAGCTGTTGCACCCTTAGAGATTCTCATTTCTAGCATATCTGCTGACCTGCTAGCTGAAGTTGTTATGACTAACATGCGAAATCTTTCTCCAAATCGCCCTAATTCTGAAGGGGATGGAGAGCCTGTCCCAATGATGGGTTCTCAACCTGGTATGATTGGAAGTGATACACACCTCAAAAAATTATCTTCATTGTTGGCAGACATGCTTTCACGATCTGGGTCGTTTCCGCAGAAAGATATCCAAGTTGAATCTCATCATTCATTGTCCAGTGGATTTGAGGTGTTTCATCTTCTTCGAATCCAAATATTTATTGTCTACTTTTTAGGCTGAGATACTTTGCTTCTCTCTCTGAATTTCTTAAATGCATTGATATTGAGCTCATTGAGCTTCAATTTCTTGTTTGTTAAATGGTTCAAGTTGATCGCTATTGCAGCTAGCTCAAGGAGAAGAAGATCTGACGTCAAAATCTGAACCACTGGTGAATTTGGCTGATAGTAATGTTTCATATGATGGCTTTGATTCAGCAAGTCAACAAGCAACAGAACCTATTATTGGATCTGTTTCTGCTGAACATATTCCATCTGGAACAGATACTGGTTATCCTTCGTTGACATCTGATACCATTGACATCGAAACTGTAGTGAATGAAATTCCTGGTCTTGCTTCGTCCACTCAAGATGATGTATTGCCAGTAACAGTGGCTGTCTCTTCACTGGACTCCACTGATTTAGAGGATACCAGTCCAGAGCAAGTCACTGGTTTAAGTAGGTCAGCATTAGAATTAGTTCCATCAATGTCAACAGATAGGTCTGAGGAGCTTAGTCCAAAATCAGCAGTCATGGATATAGCCTCTTCTGTTGGGTTACCTACGCCATTGGTTCTGCCCAAGATGTCTGCCCCTGTCATGTACCTTGTCGATGAACAGAAGGACCATTTAGAAGAATCAGCTTTTCTGCGCATCATTGATGCATATAAACAAATTGCAGTAGCAGGAGATTCTCAACTCCGTTTCTCCATTCTTGCACATTCAGGAATTAAGGTGAAAACCCTAAAGTATGGCTGCCAGTATCTTTCTATGATGCTTATCACTAAGTCTTTTATATGTGTTTGTATTATGCAGTTCCCCTCAGAGTTAGACCTGTGGAAGCCTCTGCAAGCGCACATATTGTCCGACTATGTAAATCATGAGGTAATTTAATAGTTTAGCATCTGTTCTTTTTGGGCCTAACGGGGCATGATTTCAGAGCTTGTTTAACCTCTATTTTATTATGTTCACATTGTCTGTCGCCCATACGTGAAGTTTCATAGTCAGAACATTGAGTAATATAACGATCAAGTCCTAAGTAGTTCTTCCCATGCTTGTTTTGCCTCCAGTAGTACTTGTGTTTATCATTAAGGAAAGCTACACTTTATTTTCTTTTCTTTGTCCTGTCTCTGCCCAGTCCCGCTTGTGCTTTGGGGTAGTGGCAGATGGGGAAAAAGAGCTAGTTTTCATATGTATTCATTTTTCTTTCCTTCCTTTCGTGGTGTTTTAAGTTCCGTCTTTTGAATCTTCTTCGTAGTAGTGTTAAATATTATTTTCACCTGCACATTTGTTATCTGAAAATTCTTTATGATGTTACTAATCAGTTTATGTCTTCAGGGGCACGAGTTAACGTTGCGTGTCCTCTACAGGCTACATGGTGAGGCAGAAGAAGACCATGATTTTGTTTCTTCAACGACTGCAAAATCTGTCTATGAGATGTTTCTTCTTAAAGTGGTGTGCACATGGTTTTCTTGTTACCAGTTTGTTTTCCTTGGAGAGTGATTGTTATCATACTTTTTATCTTTGTTGTTCTTTCATCATGCAGGCAGAAACACTAAGAGATTCTTTTCCAGCCTCTGAGAAATTTTTGAGCAGATTGCTTGTTGAAGTCCCTTACCTGCCAAAATCAATCTTCAAAATGCTAGAGTGCTTGTGTTCTCCTGGTAGTAGTGATAATGATGATAAGGAGTTGCATAGTGGTGATCGGGTTACCCAGGGCCTTAGTGCTATATGGAGCCTAGTTTTGCTGAGACCTCCAATTCGAGATCCGTGCCTCAGAATTGCTTTGAAGGTTTCCTTCTTTTACTAGCTTTCATTAGAGAATTTTGGTATTTAAGGACTGGATAACAATTATTTTATTCAAGTTTGTCAAGATAGAAAATGCCACCTTCCAGTGTCTTTCAAGGATTTATATCATTAATTCCCGGTATTCTTGATTCATGGATCTGCACTTCTAAAATCCCTGTAAAATTGGAATGGTATATATGATTCACTTTTGCGAATGATAATTATGTCTTACAAATTGATGAACTGTATTTAGTCATCTGTGCAACAATTTATTGGTGAGAGAGATTATTTTTTAGCAATATCCCAGATTTTTTTAAATCCTAATTCTGAGGCTAACTATTCAATCCACTTGAATATGGTTCATCATTTTTTAGACAGTATTTGATTGCCCAAAACATTTTGATTGAGAAGCTCATTAGTGTACTTGCTTAGTATCTAGTTTATCCTTCATCTGTGTTGGTCTGACTTTTATTCATTCGATGTCCAAACAGAGTGCAACTCATCACTTGGAAGAAGTGCGTATGAAGGCAATACGTCTGGTATTCATTCACAACTTGCTTGTCACTTTAACTAATTTAAGCGCCCGTTTGTCTTCCATTCTTTCAAAACTCTCTTTCTACACTCATTTTCAATTACACATTTACACAATAAAAATATTCTACACGTAAACTCGAAACTTCTCCTACTTTTTAACTACACATTCTCCAAAAATTCACTGTTTAAAATTTTTTTTTTCCAAAAAAAGAAAATGGCCACCAAACAGGGGGCTAATTCTATTCCTAGAATATCTATCAGCTCTTTTTTGTCAATGATATTTTATTGTTTCTGTTGCAGGTGGCAAATAAGCTTTATCCTCTACGATCCATCTCTAAAGAAATTGAAGATTTTGCCAAGGAAATGCTGCTCTCAGTTGCAAAAATAGATATTACTACAGAGAGAAGTGATACTGATGGGCTCAATACTGGATCACAGAAGGTAATGATTCTATGGTCTATAGATGCGAAGTTGGCTCCATGGTCACGGTTGGTTCATCGTTATCCTCTATATCGCAAAATCGGTTTTACATTTTTGGAGTCTAGGTCATACTTCCGACCGACTTCTAGGCAAAATATCTACTACCTGTGAAGAGAGCAGGTTTTTCTAATTGGATGAGGGGAAGGAGGTGAAATTTGAAGATCAAAATCAATTCTTCCTGTTAGACACAGCAAACTGGTTTAGACGTGATAACAGAAAGGCCACCATATCAGTTACTTCCTGAATTTATTATGTTAAATCCTTTTACTCTTTTCTTCTCAATTGAATGTCTTCATTACCCTTCTGGATGTTTAGATAATTAGATGTGTGTGCTCACTTTCGTAAAATGAACTCTTCTTTCCTGTGTAACCCTTGTTGAGATAATTCTGTTTTTTCTTTTTTCATCTAAAGTTTTGGAAAATCATATGGAAGATGCAACTTCTGAAACTCTTACATGACTAATCTGGCCTAGCTCATCGTGACATTTAGTTAGAGACTAGGGAGAATTATATTATATTGAGTGATTTGCTAGTAGTTGTTGATACCTTGTAAATTTTTTTTCACCCACCTAGTTGATGTCAAAGTATATGCCTAGACTTTTGATGGGGAAGATTACTGTTTTGCGTGATTAACTTCTGTTCCAGTTTATGGTTTGTTGTTAATTTTATCCAATGGCTATTCACATGTCGGGGTGGGGGTGACTAGTAGCTGGATGCAATGTGAGTATTAGTATTTAGCATTGAAATATTGCTACCATTTTGCATTTGGTGGATAGGTCATAAATCCGGGGTGCTAAAATAACCTTTTCTTCTTGAATTATTTTTGGCTACATCAATCTGCAGAGGTTTATTAGTTATATCATTTTTTCAAACATTGTTCCTCCATTCTTTGGATGACTCATTGCATAAGAACCACTGACACAATCTAATTCTTTTATGCCAAAATTTCATTATTTCAAGTACATGCTCCTCTTTTGCCAATAGTTCATTCCTTGCAGTTTATGAATGCTTCGATAGTTTTTTTACTTGATCCTTTTGATCTTTCTTCAATTTTATCACTGTATGCTTCTTATGTTCTCTTTTGGACATGAATAGTGCATTTTAATTCATTTTTATCTTGTAAGGTTTACTATTGATGGTGTTTTATAAACTAATTACCATTGATTTCACGATTTGACAATTTGCTTGGTTGAAGTATGACCTGCAAATTTGATTAAAGACCTCTATCTTGAAAGCTGTGTTATAAAGTTGTTCTCTGAGCTGTTGCATCAGGTGTAAAAAATTTCCTCATAAGTTGTGTTTTAATTTCACAATTAAAAAGCACAAGAAAACAAAACAAAGTATTAGTTGTTCAACATAAAATCTCTCTTGGTAAGTTAGCCAAAAAGGAAAGGAGATGCATGATACAAAAAAGAGAGAACTTCTGTTGTCTGACGTAGATTTGATAAATGTTAACTTGATACTTGGCCAGCATTTATGCTGTGTTGTAAATGATTGTGTTTCTGCTATTTTCCTCAAAACTCTGGTTCATTATTTGTGATGGTTTTGGTTTTTGATATTCTGCTTTCTTTTTGTTTAGGATGAACAGCCTTCAAGTGATAATCAATCGGTTAGTGCCATTGTCAAAGACATTTCAACTGACACTCATCGGTTAACCTCTTCAGAAAGCATATCATCTTCGTCTATAGCTGAAGTGCAAAAGTTCACATCCCTCTACTTTGCCCTGTGCACAAAGGTTGATGTCTTTTTCTGATTTTTTCCCCATCGCTGGTATCATAATTTTACATGCAGTACCCTAGTAATGGCTTTAGTTTATACGGCCTAATAGTGTTATGTATTTGATCAACAGAAGCACTCTCTTTTTCGCCAAATATTTGATGTCTATAACAACATGTCCAAGGTGGCAAAACAGGTCTGACCCACTCACAAGTAAACATTTTGCTGTTGTGATAGTCGATAATTTCAAAATTTTGTCGTTGGGGTTGTTTATTGGAGCAGCTATACTTGCAGGCAGTTCATCATCAAATTCCTTTGCTTGTCCGAACCATTGGCTCATCGCCCTATCTCCTTGATATTATATCAGATCCACCAACTGGAAGTGAAGGGCTCCTGATGCAGGTCTTGCCTATGTATATGTTTCTTGATAAGCTTGCTTATGAGGAAATATTTGTATGTTGCTCATGATTCAGTATGCAACTGCAGGTAGTGCATACACTCACAGATGGAACGGTTCCTTCTCCAGAGTTGTTATCTACCATTAAGAAGCTATATGATACAAGATTGAAGGTAGAATAGATCTTATTTGTTTGTCACTATCACTTTCAAAAGTTTCAGCCCCTTTCGTTTCAGATGTCAATTCTGTCTGTTTTTCGCTTAAGCTAATAGCAATTCTGTGTCAAAGAAGTAATTTTAGTGGTTTCGACCATCTTTTTTAGTACTTGCTATAACTGATTACTGAACATCTGTACATCGAAAATTCTTTCTGCTGCTTGTTGAACAGTGATAATTTATTTTTGAGTCATACAGTGTGATTGAATTGATATTGATATTGATATTGCTATTCTTATTTTGGTTTCTGCTCTTTCCACAGGAAATAGACATTTTGATTCCAATATTATCGTTCCTGCCTAAACACGAGGTGACGATTATTTTTATTTCTTCTGGTATTCAATATTGATTCTCTGTTTCTGATACTGTGTGCATCTTGACTGTTGTGTTAGTAACTTTATTTTTCTTATGCTTATTCTTTACTTATTGAGAAATAATTTCATTGTGTGCTTGCGAAGGACTTTATTGCGTATTGCTCTAACAATGGTGAAATATTTTGTAACTGAAAAGAATCGACTTTCTAAAGCATCATATCGACGGATTGATATTGAAGCTCTACCACATCAGAACTAAGTGACCTTGTTTTAAATCATTGCTAAACAATACTATAGAGAGAAGCTAGTAACTTATAGATTGTATTGTAGATTATTCTAGTGAAGAAATAATTTTCACATCAGCTTGAATAATCAATTAATCTAATTTCTTTCTATGTATATGGTTTTTTGAACTTTCGGCCTACGTTAGAAATCTGCCATTGTTGTCTTGACTGATTGGCAGGAAAATTTACTCTTTAACTCTGCATGTTATTTGATGCCGATAAGTAGTTTTTGGATAGACTTAGACAGAGACAACTATATTCCAAAATCAGGTTCCCAAGGAATTTCTAAATTAATCCAAAGCTCTTGAACTACAGTTCCTGGAATTTTATTTTATTTTATTTTTGAGAAACTCATCCTTTGGGGTGCTGATCGACATATAACAAAAGGATGATTTCTGGTGCTACAAGGCAGCTGTAGATGTTCTTTGTACCACCTTTTAACTGCTGCTTAGTGGCCTCAAATTACTAGGCTGTAAAAATCATTTATTAATGTGCGTTATGGCATATGATGATACCCTTTTGGTGGCAAGAAGAAACGAAAAAGGTTCCTTTTCTGGTTGGAAGGCATGTTATCTTTGGTGATCATGAACCCGTTTACTCCTATCAACCGTTGCTTTCTCGTCAAGTGATGATATATTCATTCTGCGTCACAATGTTGATGAAATCTTGTGCTGAAAACTGTTGTGGAACTGAATTATATGTTCTTTTTTCTCCCCCAATCTTCTCGTGTTTTTTTTTTCATTGTTTTTCTTCAACTTTCTGCTCATGCACTTGCATTTTCTAATAGAAAACGCATCTACTTCTTGTCAGGTTTTACTTATTTTCCCGCATCTGGTGAATGCCCCACTGGATAAGTTCCAAGCTGCTCTTTCTCGCGTTCTGCAGGTGTTTTATATCAAGGATCTTGTTTGCTGATTATTTTTTATTTTTCTGAAGTGCAAGGGCATATAATTCTCTCTTATAAATCCCTTTATTTTCCTATTTCACTAAGAAGATTACATTCATGGAGTTGGATAACTAGGACTTATATATTTGATACCACAAACTTCTGTTTAATGTACTTACTGTTTTCGTGCATTGTCTAATTACCAGGACGTCAATTTTTTTGTTTGAAGAAAAGGATGTCAGTTAATTTCTTCCTTTTCCGATTCGAGCTTCTAATGCAAGAACCAATTAATCACTCCCCAAATGCTAAATAAACTTGCTCATAAATACTTTTTGGTCCGTCACTCTTAACTTCAATTTTCATTCCATTTCTTCAATTTCCCTTTTAGTGCATGTTTGGTAAGTGATTAAATAAAGAGCGTGTTTGGGAAGTGTTTATAAAAAAGAAACCAAAAATAGGCCAAAATTTAAGTGATTATATGGTGTGGGTCCTCTGAATGTGTGGATAAAAAATATGTTTTGACTATAAGGGATAAAATCATAAGCACATGCATTTAGTTTTCACTTAGCCCTAAACGCACATAAAATGGCATTTACTCCACGATGGGCCAAGATGTAGCTAAACTTGAACATGTATTTCTCTTGCAAAATGTATTATACACTCAAATTAGTGTTATTTACTGCCTGATCATGTTTTAAAATGGTTATTGTCCAGGGGTCCACTCATTCTGGTCCAGTGCTCACTCCAGAGGAAGCATTAATTGCAATCCATGGGATTGATCCGGACAGAGATGGAATTCCGTTGAAGAAGGCAACTTGTCATTTGCCCTATATAATTTCTTTATTCCAGATCAACTTGTGCACCTAATAATATTATCCTTTTAAGCAGGTCACAGATGCATGCAATGCTTGTTTTGAGCAGCGGCAAATATTTTCTCAGCAGGTTCTTGCTAAGGTTTTGAACCAATTGGTATGAACATTAATCCCACTCTTGCCCTCCCCCTCGCTCTTCACCTTCCCTTATGCGTAGCATCTGATTACTCATCAATATATCATGGTGCAGGTTGAACAAATTCCTCTTCCCTTATTATTTATGCGTACGGTACTGCAGGCCATAGGCGCCTTTCCTTCTTTGGTAAGGCACTCGGTATTTACCCATAAGATTGTTTTGTTATTATTTATTTATTTATTTGCCATTAAAGGAGCTTGTGAGAGACCAGATCTAGATTTGCAGTTTCTCAATGTTTACCGAGGACAATTACTCTATTTTAAAATGATTTTGTTGTTTCATTTCGTTTTTGAGAAAGTATGTCCAGTTTTCAAAATTAGGTTTGTCATGATATCAAGTTTTGAAATTTGTGCATCACCGAGTTATATTATCAACCCGTTTGGCCCCCTTTCTTTCAATTTTTAATGTTTGGAATGATGTTTTTTGGAGAATGTGTGGTTGAAAAAGAAGGAATTTTTTTCGATTTACGTGTAATATTGTTTTATGGAAGATTGTGTGGTTGAAAATAAGATAGAGAAGAAAAAATGAGAATGAGAAAGGGGGCTAGATATACGTGTACAATCAGCAAAACAATCTTTGCAATGAAGGCTTCCCCATCGCTTTATGAAGGAATGAACATATTGGTTCTTATTTTCTATGTATTATATTTAGATCCACTAACATTTCCTGAGAACATTTTCCAGGTGGACTTTATAATGGAGATTCTCTCTCGGCTTGTAAGCAAGCAGGTAATACTTTAACAATGGGTTGCTGATTGCACCTAATTGTCAGTTCAGCATTATAATGAACGTAATGTGCAGATATGGAAATATCCAAAGCTGTGGGTAGGATTTGTGAAGTGTGCTCAGTTGACGAAGCCACAATCTTTCAGTGTGCTGCTTCAGGTTTGTTTTATTTCCTGCAATGAATTGCTTAAAAGTCGAGTATGGTTTTAAGAGTATGGTTTTAGCTCCTTTATATATCTCATTATTATCTTAAAGGTCACCACCTTCATTTTGTGCTTCTTTTTGTTCAACTTGAGTATGCATGCTGTTTCTTCTAGATCTAGGATGTCACTTTATTTGTATTTCTGCAGTGCTGCTATGTAACACTAAATATTAGAGTATGGGGAGAATTTCATCTTATCAACATGTCATTTATGTTTTGGTATGGACATATATTTTGGCTTCCAAAAGTTATGTGCTACATTGGTTAACAAAATGATAAATTCTGTGAAAGTGACGGGAAGTCTAAAACCACTCAGTACTTAGAAATAACCTAGCTTCAAGCTATGTTCATTGCATGAAAGGCTCATGTTACTCCTGTTGGACTAATAAGTTTTATTCTATCCTGGTCTTGCTCTCTAGTAATTTTTTCTTTTGCTCTCTAGTAATTTTTTCTTTTGCACTCTAGTTTCTTTTTTCTGTTTTATGTGACCAGTAGCTCAAACACAGGGTTCTTGTATTACACCTTTTGATAGTATACTAGTATGAATGTTGGTCTCAACGTGCACAAGCCACAGGATAGTTATGAAGGACAGAACCATAAAATAAACACTAAATAACATTACTACTTTCGAAGTGTTCCAGTATTTAGAAGTTGGCCTTGCTAAACACAGGAAATGAGGCAGCAAATGGCGGAACCTTCAAATAATTTATATCTGAAGAAAGGAACTTTTTATTTTGAAGATACCTGTGTACCAGGTTAAATGAGAGAAGCGTCCTGTACTTTACTTGAATGAACATTAAAATCAGTTGTTTTCTTATGGTCAGCAAAATGATTGCACATCTACAACACTCGAGTATTCACCCTCTTGTTAGATGTATTTGTTCTGAATAATTATTGTTGTTTTTAGATGCAAGAATTGATTGGACACTAGAATATATATTTTGTTGTATCAGAATAATTTTTATATTTGAATGTTGTTTGTCTTTCAGCTACCTTCAGCGCAGCTTGAAAATGCCTTGAATAAAATTCCTGCAGTAAAGGCTCCCTTAGTTGCCCATGCAAGTCAACCGCATATAAAATCTTCACTTCCAAGGTTTAATCTAAGTTATTATTTTAGATTTGTCAATAAATAGATTTCTCCTGTTTTTATTGGACTGGATCGAACCTTTTTCCTTTCAGGTCTACCTTAGTGGTTCTTAGCATTGCATCAGATACTCAAACTTCAAGTCAGATACAGCCAAACCAGAATGAGGCTGGGGATACAGGCAATTCAAATAGAGAAACGGCGACAGAATCTTCTACTGTCAGTTGATCTTAGGGTTCCCCACATCTGTCTAAATGGTAACTTTGTTTTTCACCTTGATATGTGTTCTTCAGTTGGTTTTACATAATTAATTCCCTGTTCCTTTTTATTCGCTAAAGGTGATAGCTGATAACGGTTTTGTCTTCTGCACTTTTATTAATTCATCTTGCTAGATGGCTAGTGCTTCTGATGTGGAACTTTTGAACTAGCTGGCTAATTTCGTATTGAGTTAGTAGGCCTGCTGGCTTCCAGTGAGAAAAATTCGATCTTCTAAGAAGGAATGGTGAAATATTGATGCAAGTGAAGCTATCTTGCGTTGGTAAATAAAATTAGTCGGGGCACTTAACAACTCTCTTTCAAGTAGTTGCTATGACATGGATGGAGAAGTGGCTTCACAACATGAGAAAAATGAAACGTGAAGGTTGTCTAATGACTGATGTATAACACCGTTTGTTGAGATTTTTCAATGTTGTGACCACGCGATGCTCATTTTGCAATTCTGTCAAGTTTTTGTAGGATACCTTCTGTAGTTAATCAATGTTGCTGCGACAATAGGATAAATGGTTGTTACTAGATGAAAATAGTTGTAATCTATAGGAGTTGATTTTGAAGGATGTAGGATTTGGAACACCTCTAGAGTTGCCAATTCTCTATACCTAATTTCTACCTGCCGGATGACAATGTAACTAACACAAATTTATTTGAAAGCTGGTTTTGTTGATTATGCAGGTGTAGCATTTAATGGCTTCTGCTGAGTTGAATACTTAATTGACTTCACATTTCTTCTGTTGTGAATGATTTATTCAATGATACTGCAACTCAACTTTCTGTCTCAACTTAATTCCTCCTCAATAGGTATTTGCTACATGCTTTGTTATGTGTAGTGGATTGAAGTTAGGCTGCCAATAGTAGTCGTCATTACATGATAAAGCGGGATGTTGTTTTGGTTTTGTTTTGAAAATCTGTTGGAGTTTCAATAATTTCTTGGAGACAATCTCATCGTCAAATGTTTGAACGGTTGAATACGTTTGGTTAAAAATGATTGGTAACTTTATAAACTTTGACAATTGTCTAAGGCCCGTTTAGTATAACTTTTGAAAAGTCAAAAAGAGTTTTTGAGATCCAATTTTTGCTTTTGGATCTGTTTGGCTAACTATATAAAAGTGCTTCTGGTAGTTATAAGAGCTTTTAGAGGAAATTGATCTAATGTAATTTCTTCTAAAAGCATTTCCGATATAGGAAGTGTTTAATTAGTCTTTGTTTGGTGGAGATTAAAATTAAATTTAGTAGATTTTGATAAAAGTTGATAAAATATGATTGAAAAGTTGCAGATTTCAGAAAATGTGTTGTTGAAATTTGTTGACTTTAATTTTAATTTAAATTTGGATTTTAATTTTTATCAAGCAGGGGGCTTAGTTTCTAAACAAAAATTAAGACATGTACATAATTCAACTTTTAATTAATGATTTTTAAATTAATTTTTATTTAGAGCCTATCTGGGAGAAATTGTAAGCAAGATTTTATGTCCTTTTTTTTACCGTTGGCAGTCCCATTTTTTGACTTTTTCCTCACATTGGTTGCATAATAGCGGTCAAGAAATCAATTTTTTGAACAAAAAATCAGAAACAAACAGCCACTTAAATTAAATTTCAAACCCTAATTTTTCATTCACTCCTCTCTCTCTCTCTCTCATAAAATTGATCCATTCTCTCCCCGATATGTCTATCCCCGTCGTTGCTGCCGCCATTGGCACCAGCTTGTCGTCACCTCCACTGTCTCTATTTATTATTACATCTCACCCTCTTTGCATCGCTGGAGACTATATATCTTTTCCTTTCTATTGCGATCTGTTATTTTTTATTTTTTTTCGAGTTTGATTTATCAGATGGGTGTGGTGGTTGTATGACTGATGTTTGCTAATGGTTGATGTGGCTATGGCGGATGGTGTATGGCTGATGTATTGCTAATGGTTGCTGTGGTTGATTTATCGGATGGATTGTATGGCCGATGTTTGCTAATGGTTGTTGTGGTTGATTTATCGGATGGATGTGGTGATTTTTTGACTTTGATTTTTGTTGGTGGCTATGGCAGATCAGGCGACGGTTTTGGTGAGGTTGTGGGGATGGTGTATTGTTAGTGTTGGCATTGATGTTGATTTTGTTGCTAGGAAGTGGAAGTGGTGGTGGTGGTGGTGTTGGCGGGCAGTGGTGCATTTCTGTGGTGGCGGTGGCGTGGTGGTACGTTTTCTGTGGTGTTGGAGGCGGAGATGATGGTGGTATTGTGTTGGTGGTGGTCACAAATAATTTGTTGATTGTGACCAATAAATTGGTTAGTGTATGATCAATAAAGAATAAATTGTGATCAATAAATACCGTGTAACCTACAAATTTATTAATTTGTGACTAATAAAAGTAATATGTGACCTATAATTTAATATTTTGTGACCATAAAATAAGTTGTGTCTTATAAATTTCATGAT
>CAIGRN010076059.1:0-13308 GCA_903798345.1 Fraxinus anomala
ACCTTCCTTTGGGCCGATCAATACTAAATAACACACACACACACACACACAAAATCCTTCTAATATTCTAAGTAATTTAATTTTCACAAAAGATGTTGCTTCAATTAAGTCACTTTCGAATATTATGTTTTCCAAATGCGTCTTTTGTACCAAAATTTGAAAAGCAAAACACCAAATTTGCCTATTTTATTTATCTTGAAACTTTAGGGGCCTAAGGGTTAATAACTCAAAATTTTCGGGGTCAAAATTAATTAGTTTAAAACTTTTAGAGGGTAATTTGAACAAAATCAAAAACATTGAGGGCTTTAATTGCAAACTTCAGAACTTAAATGGCCCAAATTAATTAATTTTAAAATTTCAGGGGCTGAATTATTAAAACACATAACCTTAATGCTCAACTTAAATGTACTTTAAACTTTAGGGGCTGAAATACAAAAACTCAACCCTAATTTGAAATTGCAAGCAAGGACCCCAAAACTTCAAATTTGCAATCCAAGCCCCCCACCCCAAAGCTTCTAAACTAAAATTGTAAATCCTAAAATTCGAAAAATAGAGGAAGGAGGGGGGGCGACGCTTGTCGGCGCTGCTTCCGAAGCTAGACCGACACCACTGCAACACGCAGCGACGCCTACGCCACTGCATCACGCAGTGCACAGCACCACTACACGACGGTGCTGTGCTGGCTGCGCCACGCAGCACCAATTTTTTTTCCCACTGCCGGCGACCGGCTACGGTTCCAGCGGCGACCAAAATATATAATTGTTTTTAATAAACTGAAATTACTTAATGTAAAACCCGAATATTGGACGAAAAACATGAATATAATACCAAATATCATATAATAACATGATAGAAGGTCCAATAACCCAAAATTAAAAATGATCAAAACCTCAATTTTTCAAAGATTCAACAATGGAGTGGCTCTGATACCACTTGTAGGAATTGAAATGAATCAATATTGCTATATTTCTATCAAAACCTTTCACCAAACCCTAATCATAAATATGTAAATCCTCCATGTTGAAAGAATGAGAGCATAAAGAGCTGAAGCATACCTTGATCTATAGATGTGATTGCTTGAACGAGTTGTGATCTTCCAATTGATACGTAATTCCTTAGAATTCTTCTCTGTTGATGGGGATGTAGAGAAAAGGATAAAAGTCATGTTTAATTGGGAACCATAACCATAATAAAAAACTGTTGAGCAATTAATATCTTTCAATTATTTTAAATTGACCCCTCATCAATTTAAAATAATTATTCTGGTCTCCACACTTTAATTTCATGACAATTAATACCCATTAGTCCAAAATTAACTTTATTGGATCACTTTATTGACTAATATTTAAGATAGCACCACACATTTTAATATATATACATGTGTGGCCTCACACGTTGGAATTTTCCAACATAAACTGGCGGACTAGTTGTTTTGGCTAAAAGTTTTGGTCGCTCTATTTTCAATAAGATGGGGAAAAATCCATTGGGCTTTCATTCAAGTGAGTTCCTTGATACTAGACATTGAACTCTTTTATGTTTTTATGTCTTTATTTTATATCTATTGTGAGTGGGCTGTCCGAATATAAATGTCATGATAGCATATGGAGGGAGGCTAGGGGAGCAACAGATGCTATGTTTTTAATCCATCTGCCCATGTACAAAAACACCGTTACTTAAAAAATGAGGATTTGAATTCTGAAAATCTTGGAGAAATTCAAAAAGGCCAAAAGTTAACAAATCAAACAAGGAGATCCCATCTCTCATTCTTCATTTGTGCCACTTCTGTAACCTTAGACAGTTTTATGTTATTTTATTAATCATGTCCTTCAATGGGTGAAAAAATTGAGATGCAGTAATGAACATGATATAACATTCTTTGAAAACTATAGATGAGTTGATATGTTGTAGCGCATTTGGGTGGGCCCTACTTCGAATGTCTATTTTACTTTTTGTAATCTAACTTTTTTCCTTTTACATTTGCAGTGTTCAGCAAGCGAGGGCCGGTTTTGGATAAAGACTTGGTATCACTTTGGACTGCTCGGGCAAGGATCACAGCTGGGAAGATTGACGTAAAGAACCCATAGTGCTGCTCTTTGACCATTGATACTAATTGAAAATGGTGTAATGGGTAGGTCTTTGTCATTACTTGTTTTCAAAGATTCATTGTAAACATTGAATATGGATTTTCTTATCCTGTTGCAGCAATGTTTAACTTAAGCGAACTCCCTATTGTGGTTTCTACTAACATTCATTGATATTTGTTCCTTTTATGGTAGAAGGCAACAAAGAAGGCCTCTTCGTTCGAGATTATAATTTTGTTTGCAACAACGTGGTGGGGACCCATGTCTTGCGCCTTGAGATTATAGAGGACAACCTCGGCTCTGAGGTAAAGCTAGAGAGGCTACAAGAGGAGAAAGAGAAGGTTGAGAGAGAAGGAAAACCAGTTCCTTAAATACCAAACTCAGCACCAAAACCAAAGGTCTTAAGGCTAAGGTTGAAAAGTTTAGGATGGTGGCTGTTGGCCCCAAAAAATAAGCCAACAAAATCCCTACCACGTCCCCTCCATGTGGACGTATCCTTTGTTATTAAATGAATCGTATACATATAGAAGTGAAATTGGGCCAAGTGGGGCCGTGTGCCTAATGGGCCGGACCCAAGCTTAATATGAGATATTTTATGGGTATAACAATAGTCCCCCAAGTCTGAGTCATACATTCATGTGCGGGTTAGACTTTGAAATATAAGCTGTCAGTAGGTGAGGTCTTACATATTGCCTCAAAAATATAAATAACTTCGATATGCAAGGACTTACGAATAGTCTCGAAAATATGCATCGGTCCCAAATATGCAAGCGACTCTAATAAGTGAGGACTTACGAATTACCTCAGACGAATTACCTTAGAAAATATAAGTAGTTCGGATAAATGAGGACTTACGAACTGCCTCAAAAAGTGTAGCATATAATTTGTTGAAATTTCGACAACATCTTCTTTGTAATATGGACTAAAGTAATCCTATAATACAATACAATATATCCACTGCATATATAACAAATAAATTTGGGGTCCATTTGCCTCTTAAATTACTCACGACGATAAAGTAAATACTGACATCAAATTTCTCCGAGATATAATATGCGTCATAACTTGCTAGTAGTGATGTAAAGTACGTACTCGGCAGTAATAATATAATGCATATACTAGCAGTAATAATATAATGATACTAAGATACTAGTATCACAATAATCCCCAAAATCTGAGTCGAATATTTGTTAAATAAATAAAATTCTTTTACCTACGTACCGGTATTATTTACTTTTCGTACTTAATAGTTTTGTTTAATGTATTGCCATGCTTTTCGGTGTAATTCAAACCCACTACACTTCAATAATAATATCAAACTCATAGTTACATCAGATTTATAATAACATCAGACGTATAGTGACAGTAAATTTATAATAACATGGAACTGACAATCATGTTGAACTTATGCATATTGAACCTCAATAACATAATTAAACTTGCAATTTTGCATGTGTTAGAAGGTCGTGTACCTTAATAGGTTTCTGATCTTAAGCACATCAATGTTTTTGAACTGAGGCTCTTTAGCACTTTAATCTTTTGTCTGGCTTTGTTTATAAGTTGCACAAGTATGGGTAGTTCGCTTGGCTTTTATCCTTTTCCTGAGCATGGGGTTGAGTGGTTCGCCCATGCTGAGGCTTCCTTAACAGCTTTAGCTATTGAAGGTATGTGCCACACTTCGCGAGTGCAGATGTGGTCCTTCTTAGGATTCAGCTTCTCGTCGAAGTGCCCACACATCTTTTCATAGGGACGGATCATCTATGAAGAGGCTTCCCTTTGATCATTGTCACTAGGAGGTAATTTTTAATCTTTTGATAACCTTGCTTTCATAAGAACATTTTTAGCTTACCATAATTGATAACTTTCCTGCACATGAGGTTGAGTGGTTCGTCCATGCTGAGGCTTCGTTAACAATTTTATTGTTAAAAGCACGTGCCACACTTTGTGAGTGCAGATGTGGTTATCTTTGGGATCCAGCTACATGTCGAAGTGTCCACGCGTCTTTTCATAGGGATGGGTCGTCATGAAGAGGCTTCCCCTTTGAGCTTTCTCATTAAGAGGCATTTTTTTATTTTTAATGAACTTGTGCAAATTTATTTTTTATATTGCGAACTTTGTTTCCTGAATGAGGACTACCTCTTCCTTTATTCAAGGAATGAGGACCTCGAAGAATATTACCTCTTTCTTTATTCAAGGAACGAAGATTTCAAGATAACGTCTCTTCCTTTATTCAAGGGATGAGGTTTCCAACCAGGGATAACCATCTAGCGTGGCGGGGAATAAACATCCCGCGAATAGCTCTCAAACTATTAAAGTCTTATAAACTGGCATCGGAATGACGAGGTCTTACAGTTAGGCTGGCCTCAAAATGATGAGATCTTACAACTGGGTTCAACGATAGTGAGAGGCGAGGGATAAGCATCTTGCGAAGCCAGGAATAAGCGCCTGGCGAAATAGGGAATAAAAAATTCTCGCGAATAGCTCTCGAACTATCGGAGTCTTATAAACTAGCTCGGAATGATGAGGTCTTTCAGTTAGACTGGCCTTAGAATGACGAGATCTTGCAGCTAGGCTCAATGATAGGGAGAGGCAAGAAATAAGCATATCGGAAAACCAGGAATAAGCGTCTAGTGATACATGGAATACAAAATTCCCATGAATAGCTCTTGAACTATCGGAGTCTAATAATCTGGCCTCGAAATGACGAGGTCGTACACTTAGGCTGGCCTTAGAATGACAAGGTCTTACAGCTAGGCTCAACGATAGTGAGAAGCGAGGAATAAACATCTCGCGAACAGGGATAGGCGTCTGGCGAAATAGGGAATAAAAAATTCTCGCGAATAGCTCTTGAACTATTGGAGTCTTATAAACTGGCTTTGGAATGACAAGGTTTTACAGTTAGGTTGGCCTCGGAATGATGAGGTCTTATAGTTAGGCTCAACAATAGTGAAAGGAGAGAAATAAGCATCTCGCAAAGTTAGGAATAAGGGTCTGGAGATTTGCCTCTTCATTTTTCAAGGAACAAGGACTCATAAAATACTGCATTTTCTTGTATTCAAGGAATGATGACTCATAGAAATAACGACTTTTCCTTTATTCAAGGAACGAGGACTCCAAGAAATACCGCATCTTCCTTTATTCAAGGAACAAGGACTCATAGAATAATACATCTGATAATATGAAATCCACGAGCTAGGCTAGCCTTCAATATATAAGAATCCATGAGCAAGCCTCGATGTGCAAGGACTTATTAGCTTGCCTTGAATAATAGAAATGATCAAAAGTGCCTTAAATAAGCGAAATCCTAGCTCGACATTTTGTTGATCACTTGATGTGGATAGTTATAATTTTGAATTTTCAGCCTAGATCGTATTCAGTGCCCCAAGAAATTAATAAAGAAGGAAATTGAAGCATAATTTGCACATCCTCCTTAAGAAGTCATGCTGGCAACCAAATGAATTTATTTTCCTCATTTAATATCAATTTGGCACTTTGAGCATAAACATTCATTCCTTTCAAGCTATGGCATATTTATTTTTCCCAACTTATAACCTCATTAAACTTGAGTCAATTATCATAGAATTGTGTATATAAGCCAAACAAATTTACCTCCAGAATCCTCAAAATAAAAGTAGGTCAATATATAAATTTTCAATTTAGGAATAGCAGCCTACTTAAACCTTGTAAATTGGGATTGGGTATAAAATTGTAGTGGTCCAATAATAAATTCCAGTGGCAACTAATTGTATCTTGGAGCATAAATCTTAGGCCCAACATCCTTAATCCAAAAATAGAACATAAAAAGAGGCCTTTTAAGATTATAGGGCCCGTGAATTTTTTGATCCCTCAAGAAGTATTGGGGACTGATGAAACTAAATACCCATGCCCATTCCACAATACCCAAAAGCCCAAGTAGTAGTAAAAGTGGCCATCCAAATTTTAGGTTGACAATTTACTTTTGGCCTACACACAAAGTAATCAAAAGTACCTATTTATAGCCCTCTGGGGGCATAGCTCAGCGGTGCAAAGGACAAGAGTGAGATAGTCTTAGTTGAGCTGGTAATCGTTGTGTGAGGGTTCGATTCTGGCCTCTTACAAGATATGGAATTGGACTCTTTGTGGGCATAGTATGACAGCTCGTGTACCTTGGTTTGTTGAGACACATCCCGCTATTTACCTCCTCCACAATGCTTTAGGGGCGGGGCGGTGGGGGTCATTAAGGTTTTAAGAGTACCTATTTATTTGAACAGGCCACTATCAGTTTGTCTCCATCAAGAATTAATGCCCACAGTGGAAAAAATTGGACCAAAGCTGGACAATGGATCGATGGTCATTGTGGTGTGGCTGGATTGCTTCTAGCGGATTTCGACGACTACTTTAATGGCCTTTGCCGAAGGTCAAGTTATACATGCCTTTCTCAATGAAAACCAATGCCTCAACAGTGGGAGCTACTCCGTCTGTGATTATGGTGGCTCCGACAGCGATTGGAGGTTATAACATTTTCTTTTGACCAAAAATTTTAACCCCACATTGAAGGTTCCTTGGTTAGTAGTGGGTGTTTTTCTTTTTCCAATAGCTATTTATTTCTATGGTAATCACTAAAATTTAGTCTCTGAAACACAAAGCAATGGTGGCTTCCCTATCCATGAACTTGATGCCAGGATATGCTAGGAAAATTATTTTGGTTGCTCATCACCATCTGCTCTATTTTTCATTCTTATGGCTGGTTTTGTATTTCTTTCGATGTTGAGTTTGCTCCAAAGAATAGGCGGATATGGCCGAACACGGGGATCACACAAAATATATTTTTTGGACAGACCCATAGGTGAATGTTTATTGAATAAATCCACCTTTTTTCTTAACTATTTTCATGACTAGTTTTTTCAATCATTAATCGTCAATGGCCATTTTTCATGGCGGAATTTTCAAGCCAGGTTTCTTCAACCCTTCGTCAGAAAATTCCTTTGTTCAAGGAGATTTTCAATACCCATTTTTCTTCTTTAATGGCTGACTTTGTGATCTTTGGGTAGAAGTGCCCAGAATATTTCTTCGGTTGCTGTCTTTGCTGTTTTCCAGTAGATAACTACCCAGAAAACCATATTTTTCGGTAGATAAATTGTCCGAAAAAACTAGATTTTTTGGTGACTTTTTGATTGTGTTATAACATGGTTAATGTACCGTTTTCCACATGTGCCAATATATTGACCTCGAAAAATGAGCTAATAGAATCCTTACCACATCCCCTCTACGACCTCTCTTATGTTATGAAATGAATCGCATATATATAGAAGTGAAAATGGGCCAGTGGGCCTAATGGGTTGGACCCAAGCCAAATATGAGATATTTTATGGGTATAACAGTGGCCTTTGGAGTTGGCCACTGCTGAAGGCAAACACTAGGGAGTTGTTGAAGAGATGGATTTTCTGAAAGGTTGACTTGCCTTCAATGAGGTCACACGACTAAAAGCGAAGGAAAAATCGAAGGCAGCAGAGGAAAGGACAACAGCAACAAATGAGGAGTTAGCGAATGCACGAAGACCATAAAGGATGACATTGTACTGCCTAGGTCGAGGATTGAGGTTGGACTTATTCCATGTAGGCAAAGGGAGTAGATATCGCGTGTGCGGCATGTGGATTCCTGCCCAAGTGGTGTTCACTTGTCTACATGGCTTCTATGTAAACTTAGGTGTAACAAAATTGATCGACATATCATGCTTTAGGCGACGATATATCCATATAATGAGGCATTCTGTTTATTATTTTCAACCGTTTATTTTTTCCCTAATAATTGGAACATTGTCTCATCAAAATGACAGTAGGCAAATTACTCAGTGAACAATCATATTTTGTGCACTGTAGCAAAGCAATTTAAATATTGGACCATGCTATATGTACATAAAGATTGATATATTGATTTAAACCCATGGGAGTTGGCGTATTCTGGAACATTGATGTTGATAACATCTTTTTCAATCTAATGCCAGATCTTTAACATATAGGATGGTGTCAAATAAGGTGTACACTTCATGTGTATAGGTAGTTTAATCCTTAAATATTTATATTGCACAATAAAAAAAAGTTACAGGAGAAGCATTTGGCTTTTGACCGTAAGCTAACTCTATTGGGAAACTCCTAATAATATTTTGGCATGGTGTGTATAGATGTTGCATGTAAAATAGCATCCCCTAAGAAAAAAAAACAAAAACAAAAAAGTTGTAATTTGAGAAATAATAATAATGATGAAAAATATGAAATCGACAAAGAAATAAGAACACAGATTTAAATGGTTCGGCGATGTGCCTACATCTACAAGAGCGAAACAATTATGATTTTTATCATGTCTGAATAATAGGGTTATATCATCTATTTATACTAACCAAACCCTTGCCCTAACCTATATAAGACTTTAGAGTCCATACAAGATTAAAGGGAAAAAACTCAAAAAGTATAAATTTGTTCAATACTATATGAGCCACATACACAACAATTTTGTTTTCCATACCAATCGGCTAATAGAGGCGTTCAATAAGCGATTTTTCTAAACCACGTGAAATATAATATTTGACTATTATCCCAACGAATAATCATTAAAAGATTTGGGATATAAATTCACTAGACTTGTCAAAAAGAAAATTTTTAATCGTGTATTCTCAAAATTTTGCTCATAATCGATAGTGTGAGCAAATAATTACCTTGCGAACTCTAGGCGATAACCACCCACGTGACCATATAATGGATCTACTGTTTGAGCCCCATTTTTGTGTAGAATGCACTTTGAAATAGTAAATTAATGGAGAATGTAGTTAAAAATGAAGGAAAAATTTTTGGGTTGTGTATAATATTATTTTATTGAAGAATGTATATCTAAAAAGAAGAGAAAAAAAAATGAAGATCAAACAAGGTATTAATAATATCATACAGTACATTGAGGGTCGCTGAGTCTACAAAGCACGATGAACAGATTCAACCACAATTTTAGCTAGTTATCTAATGATCAATTTACCTTCAATTAGATTTAAGAATTTTCCGGTTATTCAATTACATCAATACGAATTCTCAATAATAACAATGATCCGATATGATCTAACCGATACTATTAAACATTATAAATCTTCGAGTATTGAACTCATCATTCAATGTGTATGTGTTTTATAGTCGAACTTCAATTGGACGTCTTATTACGTTCAGTTGATCTGTTCATTCTCTCAAACGACGACACATGGTCATCAGTTTCATAATTAATTTTTACAGTAATTCTCTCTAATTTTTTCCAAACCACCTACTCAAATGACCACGTGTCTTTTGTATCAAATTTAATTTTTACTTAATTTCTCTCTTTTACCTTTTACGAAATTTAATTTTAAATATTTGTTCTTTTACTTGGTTTGATATCCACAATATTTAAACAAACTTGTATTACTCTTTAAAATATATTCGCCCTTGTTCTTGAGACTTTGGGACTAGGATGGAGAGTTTGTTGTATGTTTTAAGTAGATTAAACAATCTTAAAGAAAAAAATGTATATTAGAATTTTGTTAGTTAAGCTATGTACAAACATGCTTGATCCTCGTGACAATTTGGTAGAACAACTCAAAATTGTACTAGCTCAATGAACATATAAGCATAAAATCAATACCCATGGTGTTTATACAAAAAATTATTTAATATAATCGATTTTTACTTTCCTTTACCTTGTTATTTTCAATGTTTATTTTTTTTACAGTGTCGTCTCGGTCCTTTATTTTTGGAAGGTTATGGTCTTTAGAGATTAAGAGAATACAGAAAAAAAGATAATGAAAGTTAGAGATGATACTTATTTTTCTTTTGAAAGTTAGTTGACCTTTATTTAAAATTTAAACCTATTTTTTTTTTGTTTTTGTTTTCTTGTTTTTTGAGTGGTAGTGGCACCAAAGCCTTTGGTCTTGCTTGCTGGTCCAATTAGCGATGAATATACATGCCTCGTCCTGGTCCTTAGAGGAGGGCTTCGTAATTCAATGGTTAAAATTGGATCCCAATTGTAAAATTGAACCTAAATGGATAATGGATCTCCACCTAACACAAGTGATAGAAGTTCACTCTCAATCTCACTCTTACACTCCACGTGATCAATCTTAACAGATAGAGAATTTCAACATTTAATTACATCTCCACTCGTGATCCACATGTCACTTTCCATATCCTTGTGCATATCATCAATGCACCCTCAAAGCATATATACTCCACATTACCCAAAGACACACATCACACTTACTGTAATGATCACAACACATTATGCATGCAAACACATTATACAAAGTAACCAGATTACTTTCAAATTCATGCAAATATACATATCAAATATATTGAAATGTAACATATAACAATGCAACATAATTAAGCAATAAAAAACACGCAAAAAAGATTACACACAGACATACATGCAATAAATAGGTTTACTCTCAATAAACCTCACAAGGTCATTACTGGACCCGACATTCGCCTCACATCTCACCTTACCTTTTTTTCTTATAACAATCTCTCATAAAGTATTCAGTCTTAACACAGCTGTAACATCTCTTACCATCGGACTTGTCCCAACACCTACACTTCTTCTTACCACCTTCATCACTCGAGTACTACTCGTGTTACTACTGTCTTGAGCCTTACCCAGACTTATTTGCTTAAACTTCATTCTACTCCTCATCATATGTATCTCACAATTCCACTTATCGTCTTTTTCGGTCTTAATCTCCATCTCCTTGCTCCTATGAGAATCTATAACAACCTCGGATGTTAAGGTGTTCCTACCATATTTAATTGCATTCTCACCCTCCCTATATGAATCGATCATAGAATTGAGCAAAATAATGTCTTTTTATGTTTTAAACACATTTTCATCACAATTAATAATATCTTGAACAAATTTGTTAAAAACATTCAAATTGTCATCAAGATTTTTTGAAACACATTTTAAATTAAAAAATATTTCAAGTAAGTACAACTTGTTAGAAGTACACTTAAACAAATATAAGTCTTCCACCTTTTCTAAAGTTCTTTTGTGGTAACAATTTTTCAATTTTTCTCAAAACAACATCANGATTTTTTGAAACACATTTTAAATTAAAAAATATTTCAAGTAAGTACAACTTGTTAGAAGTACACTTAAACAAATATAAGTCTTCCACCTTTTCTAAAGTTCTTTTGTGGTAACAATTTTTCAATTTTTCTCAAAACAACATCAGATGGGCGTAAAATAATTGAAATGTGAGCAAGTTCATTATATTCTTCTTTTTATCCTTCTGTCAAATCAGCAGAAAATTTGTCATCTATAACTTTTAAATTTTTTTGTTAAACTAAAATTTCCTTCATCTTTTGTTACCAAATTAAAAAATCTCATTTTTCATTGAAAATTCCCGATTCAAAACATGAAGTCATTTATTAAAAAAATGCGCAATTAGATCACACAAAGTAATCATAATGTCATAATATACAACGTTCTAGATTTCCAGTGTTTTGTGAGATTCGAGATCTCAATACTAAGGGAATGGTCAAACGAGTCAGTTCAGTTGTTCTAAAGGAATAATCAATGCAACATGAAGGTATGTTAACAAAAATTCAATTTATCATACAATGTAGTCTCACAGAATAACTAAATGACAATTAAACACGGAAGCAATTATTAACCTAAATCAAATCCAACACTTCAAATAGGGTATATAATTCCTAAATTCTAGCACAAGCAATGGTTATCCTCACACTGTAACACAAATCCTAATGTCACCTCACATGAGACTCGCTAGTATTGAGATTCAAAACTAGAAAAGCCAATATACCTGAGCGAACCTAGTCTTAAATTAGGAGAGATGCGAATTTATCATTTAAGGGTCACCACTATTCATCCTAAAGCCTTCGACAATTGCATTAATCAATCTGCAAAATCAAATCTTGAATGCGTAGAGGGTAAAATCGTCCAAATTCATTGCATAATCTGAAACAAAAAATTAACAACACAAAAATATCAAAAATAATATGAGGAACAAAATGTCACAAAGGACCTTCGCCAAGTTCTTCCTCACATGCCACCATGCTCGGTCAATAGCTTCAGTGCGTGGCCTCCACGCATCGTCGTACTGTCCCACAAGCCGAATCACCAACTGTGCCTCCACCTACATGTCACATTATGGTCTTCGTTTCACCAGTTAGTCACCGGATTGGCCGAAAAGTACAACTACAAATCCAGTTAGATTGAAGAAAATTGGACGGATTTCGTTTCTGCCTTTTTCTGTCGATTTTTTAGCCTGTTTTCATATTGATTTCTGGTAAAAAAAAAATCCATTACCTTGAAGCTGTAATACCAATTGTCGTGGAAGCTCGCCCCAAAATTTTCAATTTGATGATTTTTGAGCTCAATTTCACATTACCTTTCTCTACTAATAACCAATCTAAATCGGCTCAACCCACAACTAATATATCACTCATGGTTGCTTCAATATCTCACCCACAAAGAATAAGAGTGGTGATGATTTTTTAGCCATAAAGGCACGAGAAAAACCAATGGAATGAGAAGGAAGACAAGAAGATGAGGAAAGAGACAGCCATCAGTTTTTAAAAGCAAAGCCAAAGCACACGATTTCTCAATTGCACAAATCACACACCTCACGATTGGAAGCAAACAACCACTTATATAGATATATGTTAGACTTTAGTTGGGGCAAGAAAAGAGTTAAATGGACCAAGATTAAAAAGCCATCCAATAAAAAATAATTTGGATCGTAAGCAACATTAATAAATTAAACTACTTCCAACGATCATGTTGTTTTCAGGTCAAACCTTTAGTCTTCATTGTTGATAATTAACTTACCCATCGGTTGAGACTCATGAAATTTAGCCATTGTTTAGTGGGGATTAAAATCGAATTTTTAGTAGATTTTGATAAAATTTAATAAAATGTATGGTTAAAAAGTTGTGGGTCCCATGAAATGTGCAGTTAAAATTAATTGTTGATTTTGACTTAAATTAAAATCTGAATTTTAATTTCCATCGAGTTTAATTCGAACCTTTTAATATCATTGCACAAAATTTATTGGGTATCAAAACTTTAAAGACCACATGGGCTACTTGATTACGTCCAAAGATTTACGTGGTGTTGTAGTGTAGATTTGGGGTGTCGTATCCACAAGGAGGTGGAAAAGTTGTCAAAGGTTCCAAAAAGTTATTTGTCCTTTTAAATTTGTAGTAATTTCAATGTT
>CAIGRN010076081.1:0-10556 GCA_903798345.1 Fraxinus anomala
AAAAAAAAAAAAAAACTACATCAGGTAATGATATGAGTACGGAGTCGAGCGCGTCAAAGTCAAGCCTGGGTAAGGATCTATTGATTATTGAAGGAGGTCCGATGACACGATCGAGAGCAAAGTTGGTGAAAGAGGCAATGAGATTGGTGGTAAAAGCTACGGTGGACGAAACGTTGATCACGATAAGCAAATGAACAAGTTTCGTATTGGACTTGGAAGGAGAGATCAACATGATTCAAACAATGAATGAGAAAGCTGGGGAGTGAAGCTATGTGAGCGCATAGCACACTTATACATGTGGTCGCATGCATGGATATTGAAATTGTTTGGGAGCTTTTTAACTGATCTATGCGACCGTATAGTTTATTGTGGGCGCGAATTTTTTCAATTTTTCGTGTAATCTTCTATTTAAATTAAAACTCTTTTATTGAATTTTTTGAGATTTTATGGGTTTCATATAAATAAAACTCATTCTTTTATTGTAAAATACAACATTATTATTGAGATTTAGTGAGAGGCAAATTTGCTTTCGAATTTTTATTTTTCGTTGGACAAATTACAAATCTATCAAGATTCTTCTTGTGGCGTTCAAATTATTCGGGTGAGATTCTTAAATATTCAATCAAAATGGTCAACGTATCGTTTGCATATTGTTGGTTATTTTGATTCGTTATTTTCGAATCAAATTCAAAACTTTGATTACTTTGGTTTTTTTAGGTTCGATTTCAATCTAATCGTGAGTTTTGTAGTTCTTCGCTACGCAGGTTCACATCAGTTGGTATTAGAGTTTAGACTCCAAAATCTATGTTATATTATTTTCCTTTTTCGTTTGAGTCTTTACTTCCTTTTTTCTTGTCTTCTTTGCGTTCTTCTATTTAAGTCTTTTGATCCGTCAAAAGTTGTTTTGTGCTCATTTTGTATTCAAATCAACTTCCATTTTCTTTGCCGGTGTCATAGTTGAATTCCAAGGAAAAAAAATTCGAATTTTTTTTTTGAAAATTCAAAAAATTCCGTGAAAAGTCAAACTAAAAAAAAAAAAGAGTATATTTGTTATTATTTATCTCGAATATTGCTGACCAATCACGTTATCTATTGTGTAAAATTCAAGAACCACTTTTTTGAATTCAAATTCCATTCAAATCATCCAATTCAATTCCTTTACTTTCTTGAGTCTTCAAAATTTTCAAAATCTCACTCAAAACCTCGGTTTGAATTCTATGTGAACAATTTCTCGTTGAGTTCGAATTTGTCCTTTGAAGCACTTGGGTGAAAGCATTGAATGAAAAAATGCAGAGTGGTGAGATCAATAGAGGGAAAAAGTCGAAGCCCATTTAATTATGAGTAATACCAGTTTATTCTTGGAATCCCTTTTAATTGCTGATAATACTATTCATTAATGTATTATTCTCGTTTCGGGACCAAAATTGGCTATTAAAATTAAAAATAATCCCAAATAATTATTCTCTTAATTCTTGTTTGTGACTATAAATATTGAAAGAATCGGAAAATTGAATAATAAATTATAAAGTCGGGGTCAACTTTCATTCAAATTTCTGAGGTTCTTTCCTATATATTTGGCCATTTACAGGATCTTTTTACCGCTGCATCTTGGTCCCTAGTTTCACATCATTTTATAATTTTATTCAAAAGATAGTATATGCAAATTAGCTTCATTTTATAGCTCTATTATATTATTTATTTCTCGAATATGTTTTTATGTACATCTATTTCTTTTTTCCAATTATTATTATTATTATTATTATTATTATTTTGCGTGTATGGCTTTTTTATGGAAAATATTGGTGCAAGAGAATTTTGCTTGTCTTTTGATATCGTGCTGGGCATTTTTCACACCGCATGTAGTCAATGGAGGACGTTTAATAAAGTGTAATGCTAGACTTTCCACCTTTGATGTCACAAAATTTGGAGCAGCTGGAGATGGAAAAGCAGATGATACGAAAGTAATTTTTAGTTCTCAAAACTTGTTTACCCTTCAATCTAAGACGAGAAGAAAGGAAAGGATTTGTGATCATGTTTGGTTTTTGCTTATTTTGTAGAAGAAACTGCTTAGACTTGCATTTCTTTTTCGGGAAAAAAAAATATGATAGGCTTTCGAGGCAGCGTGTCAAGCTGCTTGCCAAAATGGGAAGAACGATGCTAAGATTACCGTACCAAAAGGGAAGACATATTTGGTGAATCATATCGAGTTTGTTGGCCCATGTATATCTTCCTCAATTACATTTGAGGTAATAAAATTACATTACTTATCTCTTGACCACCATCAATGTTGCCCAATGTGGTGTTGTCATTTCGAAAGTTGGGAAATAAATTTAAAAACTAACAACCGATGTGGTATCACCATCTACAAGTGAGTAACATAACTTTTGTTCATTGTAGACAGGAAATCAATTCTAAATAAAATTAATGGGATACTTACTCTCTTAATAAAACTATACATGGTGAATATCTATGTAATTTGATTTAAACCCTATGTTTGGACTGTTCTTTTTTAGTAAAATCAAATCTAAAATTTAGAACGTAGTTAATATCAGATACCAAGCTTTTGTCTCACATATGTTTCTTTTTCTATTTTCGAAAGAGACCCTAAAAATGTTAATGGCAGATATTGGGAACTATTGTTGCACCTCCAAAATCAGCATGGACAAGCAAAAGCAAAGATGTATGACTATATTTTCATAAAGTTGAAGGGCTTAATGTCGTCGGCAACGAACAAGGGCTTATCGACGGTCAAGGTTCTTCGTAGTGACCGAATTCTGTGAGTTTATTTCATACTTTTGTTCTCTCGTTTCTTTTTTTTCCCTCGCAATGTTTTCTTATCCTCGAGTTCCTTTGTTTCAGGGTGAAAACAACAGGCCTGCTGTGAGTAGAATATAAAATTGATCTAAACTTGTGAAATCCTTATTTCAGAAATTAAGAGAATAATAAAAAGATGTTACTTTATTTACTTGTTTCAGGCAATGAATTTTCTAGTTGTAACAATCTTCATGTGAGTGGATTGCAACATATAAACAGCCAAAAGAATCATGTTTCAATAACTGGATGCAATGAAGTAAACATTACAAAACTTCATATGATTGCCTCACAAGAAAGTCCCAACACTGATGGAATTGATATAAGCCATTCAACCAACATTCTTATTCAAGGCTGTACAATGGAAACTGGTACTAAATACTAAAACGTGCATCTCTATTCTTGTTTATAACACTTGTATGTAATTATCCTTCTCTTATTGTAAAAGGGGACGATTGCATTGCCATTAACGGGGGTACTTCTGATGTCATGATAACGAGAGTTGCATGTGGTCCGGGCCATGGAATTATTAGTTGGTGATGTATATACTTTTAAAGGATAAATTCCATATCAAATAAAGATGAAAATATACACCGATTTATAAGGGTATTGACTACTCCACATCGAATAAAGATAAAAACATAGACCGATTAATAAGGGTTCGAATTACTTCTCTTAATAAAGTTGACATTCTAAGATGAAATCCCAAATATTCACATATACGGTCATTATGCCTAAAACTCGAGATTATTTCAACCTATATCTTTTAGTCTCTGACTCTCTACTCTCCTTTTGCAGTATTGGAAGTTTAGGAAAAGATGGACGGAATGATGAAGTACAAGGAATACATGTAAGCAATAGCATTTTTAAAGGAACTGACAATGGAATGAGAATCAAAACATGGCAGGTGAGAACTGAGAAGAGCTGAGGAAAATCATGAATTGCAGTTAAAATACATTTGCATTTTCCAAGTACAACGTTTTATCATGTATTTTTGTTTCTTCTTAAGTAGGGAGGCTCTGGATTTGCCAGGAACATAAGCTTCTCAGAGATAACATTAATAGCAGCTGATAACCCTATTATCATTGACGAGTTTTACTGCCCTCACGAAGCATGCAAAACCGAAGTAAGCAATTTCTACCAAGTGTTTTCGGTGATTTTTCTTTTCTCACGGGTCGGGGGTGCATCTGAGCACTCTGGAAATAAATAATGAACGGGTATATAAATCCATATAAACACTTTGTAAAGAGTTAAATGAGAGTGCATATTCAGATACTGTTTACTGACCTGTTTTTTTATTTTTTTTTATTTTTGTCCCTCAACATACATCAGCTGTCAATGTTAGTGACGTGACATACAGTGGAATCCGAGGAACATCCATCTGCAAGAATGCTACAATCAACTTCAGTTGCAGCAGTACCGTTCCTAGCACTAATATCATTATGGATGATGTCAACATAGAATCGGTTGCTCCAAAAAATTCACCACCTGCTTACTGCCTCAATGCCCAAGTAACAGCTCAAATAACTCAACCACAAGTAAATTGTATAGGGACATGAAGATTATATACAATTTAAAACGTAAATCGCTTTGTAGTTTATACTACTCGTCTGCAGACGATGTTAACTTTTTTGCGAAACTCAAGTATAGTACTTGGCAGCAGACTGCATATTTTTTCAGTGAAACTCAATTCTATTGAATCTATTAGCAAATTAGCACGTATGTGTATTCCATAAATGTAATTCCCTTCTGAGCATCACATGTATATCTACAAGAAGAAACAACCAACTGAAAAGAAAAACTTTGATTGATTAAATGCAATGTCACAGATGTTTTGACATCTATTTAGAGAAGAAAAAAAGTAATGCTCCAATGTGCAACACAATCATCTTTATCAAGATGACAAGTTTTTAGCTAGTTCCTAGACAGTCAAAACCCAGAGCAGAGCTAAACAGAAAAAGTTTAATATTGAAGGTGAAGAACCAGAAGCAATTACACATACAGAACTCACTAAATAATAATCTGAAGTAACATGAGATCCTATATCAGGAAGGAGGCTGATAGGATAGATGGAGATGGAAGATCATGTCAAACTTCAGTTTAAATGATTAGCATTTGATAAATAATGAAAACCTTAAGCTTGTTGGTGTTTATAAACAGTTTAGGGTAACAGAAAGTAGGTAGTATTTGTGGTCCCCCGAAATGTGTGGATAAAAAGTTGTTTGAGTGTTTATAACAATTTATAAACATAAGCCAAACATAGGCTTAGATGGTTTCTTGAAAAATGCCAAGGTTGGTTACGACACAACAGACACCATGTGACATGAATACAGAGAATATAACAAAATAACTTATATGTACCATTTAATTTTTCAGTAAATAATAAAATTGAAAAACTAGGCCAATAATTAGATATGAAACCAATTAAACATTAAGTTAGTACTTTCTTAATTGGATTGCTGAAGGAGATTAAAGAACATTACATTATGGGATTCAACAAAGCACAATAGCAAGTGAACAAACAATAAAGAGGACATAAAAAATACAGAAATCCTTTTATGATCATTCATTTCTTCTTTTCTACTTTTTCAATCTTTTACCATTTTTTTAAAACTAAAAGGTTCTACACGACATCCAAAATGCTCTTAGTCCCATGTTTGGTAATCATTATTTCAAAAATCTTTTTTCTGCATATTTATTTTCAACTATGCATTTACACAATAAAACATTTTATACGTAAATCCAAAATTTTTCCTTACTTTTTAACCACACATTCTCCAAAAATTCACTATTTAAAACATTTTTTTTCCCAAATAATTTCCATCAAACAGGGGTTTAATGTATCCAAGAAAGTTTTTATAGGGATAAATGTCTTGACTATAAATATAGAATGTATTTACTTACAAGACAAAATTCCTTCAACTTCTATACACGAGTACAGAGCTAGAATATTCTATATTTCACATGAATCTGAGTGACCAAAGAAATTGTAACGGTTATCTGCAACATTCTCATATACGAAGTCCCTTACAAATCTGCAACCAATAAGAATGAAGTCACATCTCCAATTTCAACTTACCCATAACTGAATAAAACACAAGTTTATGACTTACAGTGGTATGAAGTGTAGAAAGAAAGCTAGTTGTGGAAAGGGTAAATCTATGTATTCCATAATCTTCAACACAGCTTCTGACTTAATGTACGACCTGCAATCAAGCTCCAACAAAAATCATCAGACAAGAAGTCCTCCAAATGATATTCACGACAAGTTTTCAAATTTTATGAAGAATATGATATTAAATTGATTAGTAAAATTAGTGAAATACATTTAAGATAGGTTTCGAAGCAATCTCATCACACTCCTTAAATTTGCACAGAGGTGATTAAGTTCATTCATTTGTTTTTTAAGTATCTTCAATTGATATAAAAGTTAATTTTGGTAGTAATCAAACAAAGATTCATAATGTGTCACTGTAGAGTACAAGTGAGATAAGACGAATCATGTTGTGGACCCCAAATTTATTGAGAAATATAGAACTTGGAACAAAGAAATTCAATGACCTTTGTTTTATGATGGTCAACATTTGGATTTTTCAAATTTATGATTTATCATGTCAAGGGTCAAAAGTCAAAAGTGTGTTGGTTTTTTCTATGGCTATTGAACATGGATATGCAGGGTCATAGGTCGTAGTTGCAGTTTCATCATGTCCCTACTTTAATAATCTTACTGGCAAAAAAAATCTTTAGTTTAAATATTTCCATTTAGAGACGAATCTGGGTGTTTTGGATCTCTCAGTATCTGTAGCAATGGAAAACCCAATCCACAATACCATCTCTGAAACCAAGTGTTAGAAAATTTCAGATTTTGCACCCCAAAGATCCTTGTCATTGTAATCCTTAATCAGTAACATTTTTTGGCGTAAAATTCATCAGAACCACCACAAAACCAGCTTTCAAATTTTACGTACATCTAAAGGAAGGAGTTCTACCCACCACAAAACCAGCTTTCAAATTTTACGTACATCTAAAGGAAGGAGTTCTACTTCTGCATTGTATAGAGGGAAAACAAATTGATTTGTAACATTTTTTAAGACATTACCCAAATTACGTAAAAATTTCAATTTTAACACTAGAATAATGATGTACGGAAAATACCTATCTTTATCAACGAGTACAACACTCGAAATATCATCAGGCTCTCTACCAGATCTCCTCAACAGCTTCCTACCTGATTCACTCTGCAGAGCTTCAAATCTAATTTTCCTGGAACACGGTACCATAAATAAATCAGATGAATCAATTAACTTGAAGAATGAGAATAAATTCATTCAAATAATTTGTCTTCATAATATTTTTTAAAAAGAACAATTAGTTTAGCAGAAATGATCAATAATACATTCATTGTCTACGTTATGTTAAGTCTTCGCCCATAATTAAGATTCAACGGACATCCCCCATCCAAAAAACTCTTCAAAAGGTTCTGAGGGTTTATTCCAAATCGTTTATTTCCTAAAAGCATCACCTAATCGAAGTTGTACTCAACAAAGAATTAAGAAAGAAAAAGTAGGGCCACTTATACAATGTCAAGCAAAATAATAAAGTTTTCAAAAGCCAGGTAACATCTATGACCTTTCATATTATATCTTAGCTTCTTATAAAGCCTCCTATCTGCAAGTTCACATCTAGCAAATTGAATTTAGAAGCTGGAAAATGATAGGAGAAGGATGAGACGTGGGCTTTAGTTGGAGAATAAGACAGTCCATGGAGCTGTTGAGAAGATTTAGTATTCTATTTATTCTGTTTTCCTGTTTTGAATCTGTTTTGCTGTTTTAAACATGCTTTGAAGTTGTTGATTTTACGTCCTGTTATTTTCTTTACAGTTACAGTGTGTGTGTAGCTGCAGTTTAGGAAAATCTGTTCAGCTGTGGGTTATTTAAAGGCTGCCAACGTGAATAATAGAAAGGAAGCATTTTATTCAATTGAATATTGTGGTCTATCTCACTCAAAGAGAGTTAACTTATTTTTTTCTGCCATTGATCAGCAAGCTTCTGACTGGGACCTATGGTATCAGAGCTTCGTTAGATGGCAAGCAACAAAGAGAGGATTGGGAATTTGGAAATAGGACTTCAGGACGGCATGCACAGGATGGAAACTGGAATGACTGACATACTGAGCCAACTGGAGATTACTCGCAACCGCCTGTCTGAGGCTTTGCTGTCACCGAACAAAGAAGGTACCAGCTATTATAACGATGATCGTGAGGTAACCTCTCGCACCAACAAAGGCAAAACTGATGGAAGTTGTCAGATTTTTTCTTTCAAAACAGCCAAACTTGAGTTCCCAAAATACGCTGGTGATGACCCAACCGAATGTTTCAATAGGATGGACGAGTTCTTTGAATTCCAAGGCATGGCAGAGACACAGAAAGTCTCCTTAGCCTCATTTCAAGTGGAAGGTGAAGCCAACCGAAGGTGATGGTGGTTGCACCGTACGTTCAGGGAGGAAAGAAGGGAGGTGATGTGGCCAATCTTTGAGGAAGAACTACGGGATCGATTCGGACCCACTGCTGGAGAAGATTTTGATGAAAGCCCTATCACGTATTCGGCAGTGGGTTCCCTACGAGAATATCAGCAAGAAGAAGCTGGGTAACCGCGTACAAGGGTGGACTCAAAAGGCATTGAAAGGAACCTTAATGGGTAGACTAAACCGGAGATAGATGAAGGCATTCAAATGTTCAAACCATGGACGCTGAAGGAAGCTATCAGCCTTGCTTGGATGAGAGATGAGCAGCTGCTCCGCCAACAGAGTTACACACGGCCACTTCCAACCAATGGGCCGCAGCCAACCCTTCCAACTCCAACGTGATCCACACAAACATCCCCGTTGAAGAGGCTCACACAGGATGAAATGCAAAAATGGAGAGCACGGGGTCTTTGTTTCCATAGCAATGATAGATTTACTGCTGGTCACAAGTGCCAAAGATCACAACTTTTACTGCTTGAGGGGTGCACAAACACAGGCAAAATTACCTGTGAAGAGACTACAGAGGACAACCAGCATGAAGACAAAGCAAGTGAGCAACATCCAGGGAGACCTTCAGAAGCAGCATCCGGGTGTGGACCTTTGGGACAAGTGTCCACTTGAGGGGGAGGTATTGACAGGTGAAGGATGAGATGTGGGCTTCAGTTAGAGAATAAGACCAAGTCTATGGAACTGTTGAGAAGATTTAGTATTCTGTTTATTCTGTTTTCCTGTTTTGCATCTGTTTTGCTATTTTAAACGTGCTTTGAAGTTATTAATTTTACTTCCGTTATTTTCTTTACACTATGTCGCAGTAGTTTAGGAAAATCTGTTCAGCTGTGGCTTATTTAAAGGCTACCAATGTGAATAATTGAAAGGAAGCGTTTTATTCAATTGAATCTTGTGGTCTATCTCAGCCAAAGAGAGTTAACTTATTTTTTTCTGATTAGCAAGCTTCTGAGTGGGACCTATCAGAAAATACTAACCCAGTCATAAACGACATTTCTTTGTAAAATAAAGCACATAACTGCATCAAAAGAAAAAGTAGCTCTTCTTAAAATTTCCTTCCACGAATTATTTATCAGTCATAGATAACTTTTACAAGTCAAGAATTTAAGTTACGTAAGAAAGAGATATCTTATCTAAATGTCCAAAAATCCCAAAATTCAAAATTATTTGAAATATTATCACATTAATTGGAAGTAAGGACTCAAACCTTTGTTGATCATTGGCTCGGACAAATCTAACGCCTCCGTTGCATAAGTTGCATACACCTATTGCATGAAGTGAACATAAGTTTCCACAGCATGTCTTAAAATCCATAACCATGAACACATTTGTCTAATATATATTTCGTAATGAGATTCAATAGCATTTTGTATCATCTAAATTCTCCCACTCATTTCCCTCCTTAAAGAGATTGTCCTTAAGAGTCAATTGCATGAAACCCTCATGCTCCATGATTTAGACTACGATGTACAAACTGAGTAACCACACAGGTGGTCATTAAACTAGTACGATAACATCATTTTCTTTTATATTTGCAGCTAATCATAAGCTTCGTTTCAACTTTGTCCTATGAAATTGTGAAGTGCCAATCAAATTCTTTTCCAACTTGTTTCTAAATGATTTAAATTTTAACTAGATAGAAACAGTGTGGGGGACAACTGGATAGAATTTGTGGGTCCCTAAAATGTTTATATGAAAAGTGAATTGAATGTTTATGAACAGCAAACATAGGCTAAACTACCAACAGTCTAACTATGGTGAAAGCGAGAATTTTAACTGTTAAGAGTTACAATTAGTTTAACTCCATATCTGATAACATGGCGTGAGAACGATATTCATTGTTGTATTACTTATCGCGATATCATGAATGCAATTTTCGAGCCACATGTTCCATATTGCCTATGATGTACAAATTGTGCTTAAACACACAGGTGGTCATTAAACTTATACAATAACTTTATTTTGTTTTATAATTTGTAAATAAACTTCAACTTTGTTCAAGTTTTTAAGTTAGTAGCTACGAAATCTTGCCCCAAGCATCTAACATTTTCCCAACTAAAGTACTAAACTACCAACTAGATTGTCACGCTGGCTTAACTCAATGACCAAATTGTAACATAGCATTGAAACTATTATTCATTTATTCAACACTAACGTTTAAATCTGTACAAATTATATTTTAGCAACAAATTAACTACAGTTCAATTATATATATA
>CAIGRN010076082.1:0-20166 GCA_903798345.1 Fraxinus anomala
GAGAGAGAGAGAGAGAGACAGATGGGTGTTCTGTAAATAGCGTCTTTACTTGCTCAGGCTTTGAGAGCAACTTCCACGGTTTTATGCTAAATTAATTACTGGGTTTGTTAATTAGCTGGCTTTGAGTATGATCTTCTTCTTGTAAATATTATGTTTAAGAGAGAACTGTTGTCGGCTCCAAGATCTGGTGTAAAATGGATCTGCTGCCATGAAATAAGTGGAGTTGAATTTTCTTTAATTTACTAGCAGTTTTGTGATCATCTGTGAAGATTATCTTGTTAATGTAAACTGAATTCTATGACACTGCTAATCTGCTATGCTCCCAGGGCTATCATTCAGTTCAGTATGAATTTCTGTAGATCTTCCTCCTGGGCCTTAGATTTCCATGTTTGGTAGGTGATAATAATTGGTGTAATTTTATTGACCTCGACCTGCAAAAGATAAATCAAAACTTATATATTGATTAGAAGACATGAAAATTTTACCAGATTTTGCTCCATGGAAGGTCTTGATACTTTGTCGATCAATATTGTATAAGTTTCAGTTGTTTGTGGTCTTTTATTACAAACATTCCCAATTTCATTAGCTTCAATGGCTGTCTGCACAGCAACAAGTGAGTTTGATATTTAACTGAAACAAGAAGATTCATCTCTACTTTAATAAGAGAAAATACCAAAGTGAAGAAAATATCAATTAGCTTTCGAAGTTGTCTGTACTCGGCCAACTTGCCTGACTGAGCATGCCACTTCTCAACTGTTAACAAGGCCTGAAGAAATTACTCCATTCAGTTTTGAATCAATTTCACTATGAGCAATAGTATCCCACAACGGATATAGTCGAGAATGAATTCAAGTCTTAACATCCCGTTGCAAGCTGCAAATCAAGAGCACTGAACCTTTTCTGTAGCCGAAGATTTACGTGCAGTCATAAACCGAAGTTGAGTCTTCACCCAGCATCGCGCACATTAGCATCTCATCAGATCGTTGCTGCTCAACAACCCGAGGATTTCTTCGGTCCCCTCAAAGTTTCTACAAGTGCACATTCCGTAACAAATTCTGTCATTTGATAGATATGTGCAAACCACTAATATCTGGATACATAGCAGCAACTAGCACAATGAGTGCGTGAGTGCGGCAAGGACACTCATTGTTCCTTCATTGAAAGTTCTACACCCATAAAAGTGATCACGATCGAGCACTTATCCCTTTTAACATTGATTAAAAAGTTGATGTTTGAGACTCATTTTTTTTTTCATTCTTCATTTTAACCACGTTCTATCAATAAAATAATATTACACATAAATCCAAAAATTTTCCTTATTTTTTAACCACACAATCTTCCATCAATCACTATTCCAATTTTTTTTTTTACCCAGCATGGGTGTCTAACAGGGGCTTAATTCTGCAAGAGAGCTTTAGGAATTCTTGGATTCTCCAATATTAACAAATTCGAACTTGATTGCAATTTTTCCAAGTTTTTAAGCTATGCATGGTAAAAATTCAATAGCACAATGTATGAGTAACATTTCAGTTGCATGAAACAGTAAAAAAGGGGCGGCTATCTAGGAGGAGTCGTTTGGGTTGTATGTCACGAGGTCCCTATGGACATGACTTTTTACATAATTTGAATCCTAGATAGAAGCAATCAATCATACAGTTGCGCTCCCATTTTAACACAGCCATTGACATTCTTTTGGTCAACGGCCCCGGCAAGATATCCATAGTTATTTCGTTATGAACTTCCTACGAATTTTTTGAGCAAATCATACAGAAAAGGACCAAAGATATACTGCCGACTCCAATACTGTTTTTATCGATCGGCTTCTATGTAAGCTGTTAAATAAATGGATATGAGTCTTCTTAATTTAATGGATTGTGATTATCGTTTGATAATTATTTTGTTAAATAAATAGATTTTAAATAGTACACACGTAGCAGATCTACACCAATTTATTGACGTGGATTGGCAGCTCCACTAAATATATATCAAAATTTATGCCTCCAAAATATTAATTAACACACATGATTATTGAATATCTTTCGAGAAATATATACCGGAATTTAATGGACTGATCTTAGACGGCACTTGTGAGCCTAGGGATAAATACCTTATATGTAACTCGAACCTTTAAACTAGTAGAATTATGTACAAAATTATGTACAAGTAGAACATTTTGTCAAAAAAGTTGTACAAAATTATGTACAAATAGAATTATTGATTAAATTATTGTTAGATGAACCAAGACTCTAAATAACATATTTAATATTAATTTGGTCAATGAATTCAAGAGACGAATTAGTGCCAAAATATAGTCCCGACACTATTTCTTGATTTTAGTATCTATGCTCACATTAATTATTAGGTCCAATCGTCCAAGAACTGGATCCCTAAAAATGGGAAAAAAATTAAAAATTAAATAAATGCATGTCTAATACAAGTCTAGGCGGTCAAAAAAGAGTTGGGTGATCTTTTCGCACGTCTAGGCCAACCATACTTTGTGCCTAGTGTCTCTATTGCCTAGACGCACATTTTAGAACACGAATGACTGCAAACTTCAAACCAGAACTCAATGCCCATTCTAAGAAACGTACAATGGTACAAGTATTTGGTAGACACTGCACTACTAATTTATTCACCTATCAAAATGTGGCGAGCTCCTAGGCACCTAGCACTAGCCTATTATAAAATAAGAAAACCAAAAACATTTACGAAGAATTGTAAGAACATTGAAAAAATGGTCCAAAATTTTCCAAACGTGACGAGCCTATATGCCAGGACCGGAGACTATTTCAGGCCACATCTCTAGTCATTCTAGCATGCCACCGACAATTACAATTCAAATTCAGCTTGGATGGCAAGAAAAGTCATCCCAGATTCCACGCACAACCGGAACAAACAAGTTTTTGCATATTATCCAGTTCAGCTAAAGATATGCTGTACTAAAAATGTGAAAATAACTCTCGAAACCCCAACCACGATGATGATATAACTCACAAAGGCACCATCACGGATCTCACTACAAGATCATACGCATTTAAATCATAAATATTTGATAAAGTTTCAAATTTCACATAAAACACGCCTGTTTTGATGATTTGAGTTTTGGAACAATGTAGTTGACCCCTTCACTAACTGCTGTAGTGTCTAGTTGCTCATGTGTGTGTGTGTAGTTTTTTAACTTCTTAAACCATTTAACAAACAACAATATATAGAAAGCTCTATAATTTCAGGAAAAGTAAATGGATAGAACTTCCTTCAGCATCATATTTGCACAACTTCCTTACAAAGAAAATATGTCACCTTCATCATGTCATCATCAGTTTCCTGCAGTTTGCGCCTTTTGTTGGTATGCCAAAACCTATAAATACACGATCACATTTGAAGGAATTGAAAAAAGAATTACCTAAAATACTCTATTAACATTATCAGCTTTATGTTTGGATCCTCCAAAGCAATAAACCATGGGATATAGGACTTGATTCATTATTTAGCTACTACCCTACACAGACAAATAATGAAATCTTACCAGATTTCTCCCGGTAAAACAGGCATGAATTTCCCCCAAGGTCTGATTCTCCATCAATATTTGCAACTCATTATTGCAATTGGATTCTTTTTGGAAGCTTGAATAGTTGTTTGCAGGATGGAAATCTTTTATTACAAACATCTCAATTTCACTAGCTTCCATGGATGTCTGCCTAGCGACATACTGCAAGAATACAATTTCAAAACCAATGAAGGACTTGAACTTATCTCATAAAATACAATGAAATGGTGTAAAAGAGTAGGAGTATGGATGCAGGTGGATTTACTTCGCATAAGCCTCCAACCGACAATGTGGGGCTGCAGTAAAGGTAAGGACGCTGCAGGCTCGGAATTTTCTCCTCATGCAATGAAACAAGCATAAGATTGATATTTAACTGAAACAAGAAGAAACACCTGTACTTTAATAAGAGAAAATAGCAAAGTGTGCAGAAACTCATAATGGATGATCATGAAAACTAAACTTTTAAGCTGCAACGGGTGATTTGAATTAGAAAATGGTCTTAAGATCTTTTAGAATTCTATTTATTGAGGGGAAACAAAAATGGCCGTTGCTTCATTCTCTATTGTTACTTTTTTCTTTTATAACAATAATGAAGAAATTAAAACTCATGGATTAAGGGAAAAAGATTGTCAAGGTATTACCGCCTCGTAATTTTCATCTGAACATCGGAGATGATCAATTAGCTTCCGAAGTCGGCTATTCCTGGCCAGCTTGCCACTGGCCCCATTGAGACTGCCACGGCGGGTGTGACTGCGCATGCCACCTTTTCCCCAGGCACGAATCTCTAAACTGCCAACAAAGCCAGCTGAAGCACCTGCTACCTCTCTGTTCAGTTCTGAATCATTTTCATCATAACCTGCATCAGTATTGCCACCTGCTGAAATCTGTGAATCACGAGCACTGACCCGTCTTTTGAGACGTTTTGGTTTGACTTCTGTGCTGCGTTCATCAGCAGAAGATGAGTCTTTGCCACCATCATGCCCATTGGCATCCACCTCCTCATCAGATCCTTGATTCTCAACAACCCGAGGATTTCTTCGGCCCCTCAAGTTTCTATAAGTGCCCTGTCCCCTAAAAAATTTCAATGCTGTCGCTCTGGCTGAAGTCCGTTTCTTTCCCAATGCTTCTGATTGTCGTCGCAGAGTCTGGGCAATCGAAGCTTGGATCTGTATAATGAAAGCAAAAAAGAAAAAATAAGCAGGTGAAATTTGGTGGTGGTCAATTTAGAGCTAGATATGTCAACGAGCTTTCAATTCTATGTTATGATATATATGCAAACCTCCAAAGAATGGCAATGCTAATAATTATAACATCCCCCTTTCTTTATCTCTATTTCTCCTTACTTAATTTATAAATAGAAGGAAATGAGTAGTACTTGTGGGTCCTATGAGATTTGTGGATAAGAAGTGGTTTGACCGTTTATAAACAAATTATACATGATAGCCAAACATGGCTAAGTAAAGTAAATGTGTTTATTTTCAAAAAAAAATTGGTTAAATTCTTTGTGGGTTGGAACGGAAACTTTACGGAACATTTAATAGCTGTGGTTTTTTGAGAATTAATTTTATTGTACTATTACAAGCCAATTCATGACTTCTCCTTTTGACATTTATAAGGAATTTTACAAATCCCTTTCAGCCAAAAAAGGAGCTGGGAAATTTTTCAGTTGTCTTTATGGGCATAGGGGGGGACAAATAAATCATTCCACATATCAATTGTGGGACACAGATAGGAAGATAAAGCCCTTAAATCTTAAGTTTAACTGAACTGCATGAGATTAAATTAGAGCATTGGTATCATTTACCTGCTTATTGCGAGCCTTCTCCTCTTCATGAAAAGCAAATTCCTGCAACATTGAATAGATGGTTTATATAAGGTAAATTAAACCAAAAAATGCAAAGACAAGAGGCCAGAAATTTGTCCATAGATACCTCCTCCTCAAATTTATCAATGTCTGGATACAAAGCAGAAATAAGGGCATCATAGTTTGGATCATCTCTCAAAGAACGACGACTAGCACAATGAGTGCGGCAAGCAGGACACTCATTGTTCCTGCATTGAAATCCACATATAAAAGCAAATCGCAAGGACTCGTTTAACAATTAGTCGACAAATAAAAACAAGAAGTACCCAAGGCGCATGGATTTGTCAATACACTCTCTACAAAAGCGATGAAGGCATTCCATGACTGTTCTTGTCTTCCTAATAATACCTGTAGTACAAAGTTTTACACAGCATTATCCATAACACTGATTTGACTAAGAGAGAAAGATGTATTAATAAGATGGTTTTAATTTTCCAGTTCTACTCTCATTTATGTAGTAGAAAGGTACAGATTCTGCACAGTGCAATAGCCAATAAGAAGATGCAGATTTTCATTTTGTTTCTAGACTGTTGAGTTTCGTTAGCATATTACTTTTTCAGGTTAAAAAAGTTAGAAGGTGGGGGAATATTGAAGCTTGTAAAAAGAATAGATCATTGGGTTAACATGCAAATAGAAAGTACAAGAATGAAATCAGTGTGACGTGCACGTGAAGACCCCCTTAAATAGATGGATGTGACAATCCATGCACCTCCTTTCCATTGAATCAAGACATTACTTTTTTGGTAAAAACTAGAAGAGAACGAAGAGACAGGCATGTGATATTGGTTTCCATTCGTTCTTGTCGTTTTTTGTTTCATACTTCTTTCATCCCATATTCCCTTCACCAAACGCCTGAGTGATTTGACAAAAATCTATTGTGGATGCCGAACTCAGAGACCAGAGAGGCCAAACTGTTTAATTTCCACAAGTAAGAACCGTATATGCCATACACCTTTCACACAATTAAGTGTACCCAGGATACTGATACACAAATAAGTATCATCAAACTCCGGAGACCAGAACAGAGTTGAGAGAAATCTATACAATTTGGGCTCTACTTATGGAATATTTTCATGAAAACAAAATATATGTTGCACGGACACGGTCTCATCGATTTATATTCTTTATTATACACTATATCTTTATTTTTATACTTATCAATATAGGAAATGGAACATGCCATATCAATCACTTGCCTGAGGAATGTTTAAAAAAAAAAATTTAAAATTGGTCAGTCATGTTGTTTATCGGACCAATGTCGTGGAGTATCCGATGAGTGTCAATAACACAACACTTGAGAGACGAACAAACTGCTCTAGCAGAAGTGTGCGTGCATCATGGAATAAAATTGAGCTTAAGAGACTATAAGCATGGTGTTTGATATACAATAGTGATTTGTTAAATAGTCATACATATATAAAAAAAAAACCAATGGAAAGCAAAAAATTTCCCCAAAAAAATGTATGGTCCAGAATTTAATTTGGATGCTAGTACCTACTGTATAAAGGTCTTAGGCAGTACCTCCGAGGTTATCCCTCTTAACGTCGATAAAAAGTTGTATATTTTAATTCAGCAAGAGAGCCCAGGGGGCTTCAGAAATACTAGATTCACTAATATTAAACTTCCACCAGACAAGTAAACAATATATTCCTAGATGTTTGCGTCACATCCTTGAACAATTTTAAACTTTATTAAAATTGTTCAGCAATGCATCGAATTTCAATAGTAAATCATAGGAGTACATGGTGCGGAACATTTCAGTTGCATAAAATTGTTATAGTTTCATACTTAGCAAAATAAAATAAAAACCACATACCTAAACATATTGGACATTGAACTTCCTTTCGTATTTCTGACAACTTCACGATGATAAATCTGGGATACAATATTAACTTTTTGAGCAAATCATGAATGACCTTACATACAAAAAAGAACCAAAAATTGGAATGGTGCACAGTGATATTTCTTTTCTAGATGTATCAAGGAACAAACCGAATTGCAGTACCTCAAAAGGATCCTGGTTGTTCGTAAAACATAAACCGATGAACACATACACTTTCTGCTATATCAGAGTGGTTCACATATTAGTTAAAAGTCAACAATAATCAAATCCCTTGTTAATTGGAGGTATACATTGTTTCTAAATCCCAGCCCATGTCTTTCTGAATTAAATAGTTGGGTTGGACAAAAATCTCCAGAAAACCGGACCAGTGGTTCAGAACGGTTCCAATGCTAAAAGATAAATTCAGTTTTGTAACAGAGAACCGAAATTCAGTCTGACTCTCATGTTAACTACATAACTAGTTGGGTTGAACAAAAATCTCCAGAAAACTGGACCAGTGGTTCAGAACGGTTCCAATGCTAAAAGATAAATTCAACTTTGTAACAGAACCAAAATGCAGTCTCATTCTCATGTTAACTGCATAACTCAAAGAACCAAACAGGTCATCCAATTTTCCTTGTTTTCTTCATTCTTTATCATTCTAGCAATATGTTAAACTTTGAACGGTGGATGCATTTAACAAGTATACACCAACCACATCAAATCTACCCGTTAGTGAGGCTCAAAGAATTGATGTACGCCAAACAGGAGCAAAGCAAAGCAAACCAAACAGAACCAGTTTGGTCTGGACAGATTTTCTTCATTCACATAGAGCAGCGACAAATTCTTATGAAAATAACCAATTTCTTTCTTTTTATTTATTTATTGTTTCGATCCAGTTGTGCTCTCAGCCAGGCTCCACCAGAAAATGTATTAAATTGAACCATGCCCACCCCTTTAAAAGCTAAATTGTGTTAATGGTAAATAACAAATTGACACACTGCACAAATGGTTAATAAAAAAATAGCATGTTGGCTTGGTACACCTGGACAACTCCAATCTATTAAAACTAGTGCTCACAATTGGTAACAAATTTGAAAATCTATACTCCAAGTCTGATGGTGATAATGTTCTCAGCATGGTAGATGTTTATCACCAGGTCAACATTCCCATTATAAAAGGACCTAGCCAAGAAAATATAAGCATGGCAAACCCAAAGCGGCCGACCCAATGAGACTCCCACGCATAATTTCTGTTGGACTAAAAGTCACAACCTTAGTAAAATGAAACAACAGAAAGACTTGCCGCTGCTCACCAGGCTTAATGATCTTCTAAGCTTTTGCTTCCTAAACACTTCTGTGTCAGCTGCATCTTTCTATTTAAGCTCCTCCCAATATGCAGCACCCTTGGACTCATTGTGCATGCTCTTAACCTGCTAATTTCTATTCTTATTGCCAATCCTCTCATTTTACTACCTAATGATGTCCAAAACATTACCTCAGCTCACCTTTATCAAAAAGTCCTTTACCCACATTATGAGTTTTTTATTAAGAACTTCGGCTTCTTTAGAAAATTTGGGACACCATATCTTCATAATTCCTCATTGCATTGAAATAAATAGTATTTGATGATAAAAAATATAAAATGTACAACGAGAAGATGTACATGTGCATGAGCTTTTTGCATTATAGAATCACTCCACTGAATTGAGAAAGTCAACAATCACTAAGCCAATGGAGATGAAATATCATTACTACATTTTTAAAATTTTAGGCTCCCTAATAGATGACCCTCAGTGTCAAAGCTACTTTCACAAATTCAGCTATAGAACAATCTCTCTTAGTGGTAAGCATCTACAAATTCCAGGAGCAAGCCAATTTCAACTAGCCTGATACCGTGACTTGTCAAACAAACTCAGCATGCAACCATTTATTACAATAAAACAAAACAAATGACTCCCAACAACAGAAAAAAAAAAAAAAGAATATAGTAATTCACCGTAAAGTAACTAAAAAATCAATTTATGCAGAAAACAGCGATCACAAGAATCCAGAATAAACTTAGTCGAACTCAAAGCCTTAATGAGCAAAGGGAAATAGCAAAGAATTTTCAATAGCTAGAAGATCTAAATAAGTTGAAGTACTTCAAAAGTAAGAACAGAGCCCTCTTTGATGAAAGGTGTAACCTTAAACAAACAATAGTATGGCAACATAAAGCGGGCAGATCACAAGCTAATATCATTGATCTTCACATCATACATTTCTAAATTCACAATAATCACAACACGGTCAAAAAAATTAATAGTATACACAATAATAGACATGTATGCCACAGTGCAGATACGTGTGTGAGTCTACATGCGTGTATATGAAGAGAGAGAGAGAGAGAAAGAAGTACTCGTCTTTTTCTTCGTCACTGGAGAAAGGACTGCCATTGGAAACTGAGAGTTGGAAAAGAAACAAATCAATAAATAAACGACAAAATAGAGGAAATTCGAATTTATCGCCACAATTTTGTAAGCAGAATAACGCCTGTACATAGGCGTGTACATGTATACGCATGTGACAAAATACCTTCGTCGTTGTCGGCTTCTCCGTGGTTGTGATTCGGGTTGCTTTGGAGTGAATGATCGGCATCCTCTTCCTCGGGCGGCGAAGGAGGAGAAGGAGGAGGAGTAGTATCGAGCGGACGCTTCTGGGCAGGCATTGACAGCCGAGCTAACGGAGGAGCTCGGGGCGGTGTCACGGTGGGGGTGGCGATGGTTAGACAGGGTCCGGTCAGCGAAGGATGGAGGCAATTTGAGTGTGGCTTCGTTTTTGTCTGTATAATGTATGTATTTGTGCGCGAGTGCGTGCTTTGGCCTCTATTCCATCCGGTTATTTGCGTACAGTTCATTTAATTGAGATAAGATCGGACACTTCTGAAAAACTATGTTTTAAACGCGTTTTAAAAAATAGGATTTATTTTGAAACTCACAAAATATTTTCTAAGATCAGAATTTCGAACGTAATGCCTTGTTGGAAAATATATAAAGTTTGGCTCAATATAAGAGTTTGATTATTTGTTCCTAACATGAATTTTTCTTGAACTAGTGTCCACAGTGAGATGGCAATCGCATCCTGAAATATAATAATCACGTTTTGCAATAGTAACATAGATTAGGTAACATTTTGTAGTTTTTTAATAAAGCTTTTGAGGCAATGGCGATGCAAGATGGAATGATGCTTGCTCAGTATCGTTGCTTCAGATAGGATGTGGTAGAGCATGAAATCTTCAGATAGTTTAAAATTAAGTTTGATTTTTGTTGATCCCAAAAAACATACCAATGATGTGGCAAACAGATTCCAGGACCTTTCACATTCAAGTAAACTGAATTTCTAAATACTTGGACAAATCGTTAGTCACATGTGGCCTTCTTCGGAGGGGATGGAGTTAGCATCGTGCAATCCGACAGTCAAGTTAATTGGAAAAATAGTTTAGAGTGGGAGAGAGCTTTGAAAGTGAGTCCATAATATATAAAAATGGGGTCGGCTTGTTAGTCAATAATTAAAAATGTGTGTAGCAAGAATATAACTTTGAGAGTCTAATCTTGCATTACCATTGAATGGCACTGAGTGTGAGCTTTTATACTTGAACAAGATGAACGAGGCCCGTCGGATGATAGGGCATGTGGCCTTATCACAACGACTGACATCTTTTGTCATATACATCAATCAATCATGACATTAAATGTTATGGCCACTTTTGTATCCATAAGGCCTAACTTGGCGATTTGGATTTTGCCACATAGGTGTGCAGCAGCGGCGATGGCAGTGAGTTGTCTTGTCAATCATTCAGCATAAGATCTGTTGAGGAACTTGCTATCGCCTCGTCTGGACCAGTTCCTACATTGGGGTCTACATACAATGGGGTCGGTCCAGTCTCGTTCTATGGGGGAGAATAGGGTCGTCTACATCTCAAAAGAGTCTCCTTTACATAATTGGGTCGTCCATGTCATTGTGTAAGGCGTGGGACCCCCCAAACTGTCCATCACGTAATTTAATTAATGTCACGTGCAACCCTTAGTTTATCTTATGCGTAACAACAGTCTCCGAAATTCAGGTATGACTATTTATATGATGTGTGGACTTTTTAGAGTTGAAGAAGAAAAAAGGGCCGCCTTTACATAATTGGATCGTCATGTGTCATTGTGTAAGGCGTGGGCCCCCAAACTGTCTACCACATAGTTTAATTAATGCCACGTGCGGTCCTTAGTTTATCTTATGTGTAACAACAGTCTCCGAAGTCTAGGTATGACTATTTATACTATTCGTGGACTTTTTAGAGTTGAAGAAGAAAAAGAAAAAGATTTTGGTAGTTGAAACATGTCATAAGGCCGAGGAATATGTGGTGAGGCCCTTGAAGCAAAGGGCGAGCCTATTTGACAGTTGAAGCCTATGATAAGGTCGAGGCATGTGGCGAGGCCCTCGAAGCAAATGACGAGCCTATTTGAAAGTTGAAGCCTATGATAAGGTCGAGGCATATGTGGCGAGGCCCTCGAAGCAAAGGGGAGCCTATTTGATAGTTGAGGCGCGCTGGGCAACGTGCCCTAATGATTTGAAAAGAGTGTTGATTTTCAATGAAAAACAGCTGTGTGGTAGGCGGTTTTCAAGACTCGCGTTACGTGCGCATTTAATGTGCAATAATGGCAATTCGGTACAGTTGGGGTGGCTTACTTGAATCTCTGGCGTATGCATTTCGCGGCTTCATCTGAGCCTTTAATTTGAATTTTGAACAAACGTCTCTTGGTTTCGACGTGCTAGATAGGACCATAGACGTACAGTTGAGATCACAATGAGGATGAATTTAACGGTGGAGATTTGACCATTATGCGTATATAAAAGTCGTAAACCCTACATTCTCTTTCTTTTTTCAGTTTGCGAAAAATCAGAAACTTCCAAGTGTTGAAGATTTTCAAACCTTTCACCGCCTCTTTCGTTCCCTTTCCGACGAACAAACTCGTTTTCTTCATCTTGTATCTAGAGTTTGCGTAAGTATCCATTATATTCAAAATATTTCTTTCATCTGTCGAGTTAGATGGCTTCTTCTTTGAAAAAGAACATGCATGAGGGTGTTCTGGGGGTAAACATGGCGTTAATTTGTGCGAGGTAGGTATTCCTCTAGTGATTCCTAATGAATGGATCATTAAGGCAATAGGGGGCCCTCATAGTGCATGGATGATGCCAGAGGGCCCTACAGACTATATCATTAGATGGAGGGCCTCCTTGTGGCCAATAGACATACAAGAGAGTGAATTAGAGACTTTTCAGGAAAGGTATAGGATCCCAAATAACATAGAAATGTTTGTACCGACCTTAGAGGAGAGGGCCTGCTTCCCTAGAGAGGGGTGTGTGGTAGTGAGGAAGGCCATTTTGGGTGGGGAAATGAGGCTGCCCCTATACTATTTCTTCAGATATATCCTTAAGCGGTATAACTTGGCTCTTACTCAACTAGTACCCAACATATGGAGCCAATTAACATGGGCATTCCTTCTTTGGAAGGCCACTCTTGGCGAGGATATGCCTCCCTACGTTTTCCAAACTCTTTTCCAACCCCGAGCCTCGAGTGGGGGAAGCGACTGCAAGGGGTGGTATTGCATTAAACCTTGGGGCTCGCACTTTCCTTTCATTTTGGGGACTCCAACCTCTATCAAGAACTGGAAGTCATCTTGGTTTTGGGTTAGGGGTCGCTGCAGACAATGGAGGGAGATATAACCGTGCTGACCCAGTATCAAAAGTATAGTGAGTATAGTCCTAGTTACAGTAATGTTTATTTTATGCCATTACTTTTAATTCTTTGTTTTTGATGTGTGCTTTGTGCAGCTGCAATTAATCGGTTCGAACTCGAACCATCGGAGTGGGCCATTAGAAAGACCATTTGCGAGCTGCATGCGGAGAAGAGGCATATCAAGAATATAGTTGCCAAATGAACCCTCTTCGTCGCACACTAGCTAATGACTACCAAGGGTAAAACAACTCTCAATTGCTTATCTTTTCTGCTTTGTTGATGTTTATTTGACAGTGTCTTCTTTTCTATGGTTTGCAGGTCAGCATGATAAGAATGAATATGTCAAACTTGACATGCTTTTTATAAGAAGCCTCGGAGAGGCGAAGAAGAAACAACATATGAGCTCCTCTTTCTCCATTTAAAAGCATTAGTAGGATGAGTTGACCTGCTTGTCCAAAGCGAACCCGCCACCTTCCTTGGAGAAGAAAGGGAAAATGAGGAGAAAGGGGGCAAAGAGGACGCTGAACCTTCAATGGAGAAGCCCCTGAAAAGAAAATTGGTGCTGAAAAAGAACACTGGGCCTCCCTCTCCCCCTAAATGATAGTCAACCATTGAGGAATCATTTCGATGTCCTATTTTTGTCGAGCCCATTTCTTTTGTGAAAATTGTTGATGTGGAGGGGTCGCTGAAGAGGAGGCAAGCCTCGTGAAGAGGAAGAGAGTTATGGAGGTTCGGAGTACTATCTCTGAAAGAAAAGCCTAAAACTTTTTTGGGTGGGAGGGCTGATGAGATAGCCTCCCCAGTGATGGAAATACTCCCTACTGAGGTTCAAGGGGCTACGAGGGTCCATCATAAATATTAGACTGAAAAATAATCCTCGTATGCGGAGACCTGTGATGCGGTAGATATGGTGGAGGTTGGACTCGCCCTGCAGGCTCGTTCTCAAGGCTTTTTCTTGAACGTGCAAACGGAAATGAGGCGACTGCAGGGCTTCAATAAAGAATTCTTCCAGAGGGCCACAGACGTCGATGCTGCAATGAATAAGGTTAAAGATGTGGCGTCGTTAGCCAATGAGTTCATTGAGGCCTCTAAGATAAAGCAAATTGAGGCTGAGTCGAGAGTAAAAGCACTTTCCAAAGAAAATGATGAGTTGAAAAAGGAAGTCCACCTCTGCAAAGCCGAAGTTAATGCTCTGACAGGTGAAAATTTCTGACAACTTGCAGAAAATAGCTCGTCAGCCTTGGAGGTGGCCAACAAGGATAAGGGGGAGCTGAAGGACAAAGTCGAAGAGCTAACTACCTTGGTTACTAATTTGAAGCAACAGTTAAGTGGGGCAGAGGCGACAGTAGTGAACGAATATGTCGCCCACTTCCATGAGATGCCTGAGTATGATGGCCTCGGTATATACTGATGAGGGGTCGCATACAACGAAGTGTTTGCGAGGCTTGCCGAGCTGTATCCTCAATTGGATTTGGCTGCCACAAAGGAAGAGTTCCTCTCTGCTAAGCCGTCCACTCCTGCCAACGAAGTCGAGGACTTAGTGGAAGAAGTAGATGCTTCTAAAGAGCCTCAGTAGGATGACGCTGCTTCTTAGAATAGGCTTCTATTTTTGTAACATTTTTATAATAGTTCATCCTCCCTTCTCTTTGTGATGAACTTGATTTGAGTAAATGAATGAATTTCTCCAACTCTCAATTTGATTAGAAATATGAGCTCGCTAAGCTTAACAAGCTGATCCTCAAAAAACGTTGCTAAGTATTTAACGGTTTATGGGCTCACCAAAGGTGACTTGACTATTTAATTGAATATTTAACAGCCTATGGGCTAGCCATAGCTGACCTTGACGAGTAATAATAATGTACGAGCTTCGTCATATCTAACTAATGAACTAGTCATCAATTATTAACCGTTGATGGAGACATGGGCTTGCCACATATTAATCGTTAATGGGGTGTATACACTTCAATAAATAATCAGGTTGTATGAACTTGTCATATTTAATCAGTGCGTTAACAATTTATGGGCTCGCCACAATTGCACTTTAATAAATAATTAGGATGTATGAACTCATCATATTTGTTTTAATCGAAGAGATACATGCCTGAATTTATTGTAGGTTTGCCATAATTCAATTTAAACACTACCAGCTTGTCATAATTAATTAATTAAGTTGAATTTAACATATGAGCTTGTCATAGTTAACAATAAAATGTACATACTTGCATTAATCACAATAGGTATATGAGCAATGATCTAGCTCTTACTGATAATACATCCTTAGATGTTCAATATTCCAATGGTGGGCCTGCACCTTCCCATCCAAGTCTTCAATTAAGAAGGTCCTTGGCCTAACGTCACCTGATATACGGTAGGGGCCCTCCCAATTCGGACCCAATGTGCCAATGCCAGGCTCTTTAGAAGACATAAAAATCATTTTGAGCACGAGATCGCCCCTTCTGAATGATTTCTTCTTAACCCTGACGTTGTAGTATCTTGCCATTTTCATCTAATTGGAGGCCAGTTTTATTTGCGAATCGTCTCTCATTTCTTCAAGAAAATCGAGCTCGCATCGTTTTATCTTTTCATTGGATACCTCATTGAATTGTAGGCGGCGAGGCGAAAGAAGACCCACTTTGACTGGGCTCATAGCTTTGACTCCATATGCCATAGAGAAAGGGGTCTCCCTTGTTGCAGTTCGGCTAATGGTGCGAATTACCCACAACATATGGGGAAGCTCGTCCACCCACGCCTCCTTTGATACATTAAGTTTCTTTTTCAAGAGATGCTTTATAGTATTGTCTACCTCTTCAACTTGGCCATTTGCCGGGGGGTGGTGAGGAGAGGAGAAGTGTTTTTTGATACCTAATTCGTCGCACAAGTCTCTAAGCTTTTTGTTGTCGAACTGTCGCCCATTGTCTGTCACGATCGAGTGGGGAATTTTGAACTGAAAAATGATGTTTTTCCATATAAATTTAGAAGTGTTTGCTTCAGTTATTTTTGCCAGTGGTTCTGCCTCGACCCATTTAGTGAAGTAATTAACATCGCTAATTTGTTGACCCCAAAAAACGTACCAATGATGTGGCCAACAGATCCCAAGGCCTCTTACGTCCACGCAAGCTAAATTCTTGCACACTTGAACGAACCATTAGTTACACATGACCTTCTCCAGAGGGGATGGAGTTGGTCGCATGCACTCCGACGATCAAGTCAGTTGGAGAAATAGTTTAGGGCGTGTGAGAGAATTGAACGTGAGCCTCCAATAAATAAAAAAGGCGGTCGGCTTGGGAGTCAATAATTAAAAATGTGTGTAACAAGAATATAACTTGAGAGTTTAAACTTGCATTACCTTTGAATGACACTAAGTGTGAGCTTTTATATTTGAGCAAGATGAACGAGGCCCGTCGGATGATAGGGCACGTGACCTTATCACAACACCTGATCTCTCTTGTCATTAACATCAATCAATCAATCACGGAATTAAATGTTAGGGCCACTTTTGTATCTATAAGGCCTAGTTTGGCGGTTTGGATTTGACCACATAGGTGTGCGGCGACGGCGATGACAGTGAACTGTTTTGTCAATCATTCAGCATAAGATCTATTGAGGATCTTACCATCACCTCGTCTGGACCAGTTCCCACATTGGGGGACTACATATAATGGGGTTGGTCCAATCTCGTTCTATAGGGAGAAGATGGTCGTCTACATTTCAAAAGGGTCACCTTTACATAATTGGGTCGTTCGTGTCATTGTGTAAGGCGTGGGCCCCCAAAGTCCGCCACATAGTTTAATTAATGCCACGTGCGGCCCTTAGTTTATCTTATGCGTAACAACAATCTCCGAAGTCTAGGTATCACTATTTATATGATGCGTGGACTTTTTAGAGTTGAAGAAGAAAAAATGGTCGCCTTTACATAATTGGATCGTCCGTGTAATTGTGTAAGGCGTAGGGCTCCCAAACTGTCCGCTACGTAGTTTAATTAATGCCACATGCGGCCCTTAGTTTATCTTATGCGTAACAATTTTAGTTGTGCATCAAATGTAGCATCTCATATAAAGGTTGTTTGGTCCACATTTTGGAGAAATTATAAATTTTGGAATAGTGATGGGAGAATGTGTGGTTGAAAATAAAGCTACCCACGATATTGTTTATTTTCCTAATTTGGACTTTGAAACATGTAGCTGAGATGATCATTTTACACTTTTTGTGAGATGATCATTTTACACTTTTTGTTGCCAGTGAAGTTTGAGGTGTGTTGCATCTACAATATGATTAGGTTATTAAAAAAGAAAATAAAACATTAAATCTTAGATTTCTCACATTTGCTTTATTTTTGTTTAATCTTTGGACATCGTTAGCTCTGTTTATAGACGATCAGATTACTTTTTATTCACATATTCTATGAAATCCACTTATTTATTCACTTATTTCTAGATATTTATAATTTACAATGTTTAGAAACAGTTCACTAACAAGATTGGTACCTTTATTGGAATGACATAATTTTTGTACTTCTTAAATCTTAAAGCTCTCTAGAACATTTTAAATGTATGCATCCTGAGACATATCTAACAATTCTCGTGATCCGTCTTGAAATGTTTCAATTCATGACACATAAGTTGCTTCTTTCGTATCTTTCTTTTCAAAATTATCAGAGAGAATTTTCTTAGTCTTGTTTAATAGATCAAGATCATCAATAACAATTAAGAGGTCACGAATCAAAAAAATGTATTTTTAGCTTGGTTGAGTCCCTATATTGATTTCTTAAGCTTACACGACGCGTAGTTAATTTCTTTAAATTCAAAAACTCTCAGGTTTGTCTGTATAAACCTTTTCCTCTAATTTTTCATTTAAGAATGTAAATATTCATGTTCATTTAATAAGCTACTAAAACCATGATTTTTATATAATTTAAAAAAAAGTCATTTTTAATAAGCTACTAAGACCATCTAACCATTTAGCAGAACTAACTGTTTCATTGATTTATCGTGATGACTTGGATCTTGATCAAGTCATCTCCAGACTTATAAATAAGATTCGACAATCGTTATTTTCCTTTTATAGAATGCATATCCATCACATGCAGCTTACATTTGGCTAGTATTTATAAACATTCATGTTACTTTTTATTTATATATTTCAAGAGACTCACAAGTATTCAAGGATGAAGAGAGGGGCGGTCTGAATCCCCGGGCACAATTTGTTTTGTGAGGGAAAAAGAATTTTTTTATAGAAAAATCTTTTTTTTAGTAGAATTGTTTTTTTTCAATGTATCAGTACAATATAATTTTTTCCCTTTTTGTCCCTACTGGCTCCGCCCCTATAAGTATTACACATTTATTCGTTTCTCATTTTTATTTATTTATAATTTATACTGTTTATAAACACTTTGCGAATATTAAATACAATTACTGCTATATAACTACACCGACTTTGTTTCAATTTCATTCCATTTATTTATAATGACGCGTAAGACCAATTAAAGAGTTCGTTAATTTCATAAAACCACTTCTTTTAAAGTTCTCTTTTCGTAAATCACATGATCCATGTAATTATTCTTACAAGAGAGAGATTGTGGGGAGGATCACTGGGTTCTACAAGAATGATTTTTTTTTTTTTTTCCCTTTATATTTCTCTTTTTTATTCTATCATTTCTTTCTATTTTTATCTAAAAGTGACATCTCCATTTAATTTTCTCCTTTTCATTTTTTGTACCATCTGGAAGTCCTTCTATCAAGCATTTTTTAAAGGTTTGAGACGTTTCGGATCGTGCTGTACTTTTTGAAAAGTTTGGGACCTCCACTTCAAATTTCCCTTTAAATTATTTTCTTATTTCCAACAAAAAAATAAAAATATAAAATTTGTGATTAAAAACTGATAATCACCCTACTTATAACCTCATGTTGTTTTGATGACCAGACATCATTATATAAATTATGATACATTTTTATTCATTGTAAATATAAAGTAATTTTATTACTACATAAAATAGACAAAAATTATACTTGTACAGTCATTAGAAGATTGTAATTTTTACAGCCCTCTTTAATTAGTGTGGGGCCCACTAATTAATTAATTAGTAGGGCCCACACTAATTAGAGAGAGTTGTAAAAATTACAACCCTCTAATGATTATAAGTGTAGCATCTCTCTAAATAGATACTAAACACAACTAAATGCCACGTAATATTATTCAAACAATTCAAACTCCCAACCACCATGACAAATTTGCATTGAGAATTTTGACTTTGATGCATTTTACATAAGCTATTCAAAATAATAAGTCCTTGTTTGATCTTCATTATCAAAAAAATACATTTTTTTTTTCTTATTTTTAACCACATATTCCTCAATAACATAATGTTGCATATAAACTCAAAATTTTTCTTTATTTTTTAGTCTCACATTTTTCAAAATATTTATTTTTTAGTCTCACATTTTTCAAAATATTACTCTTTGAAAATGCATTTTCTCCCAAAATGCATTTTAGTGGAGCCCAAACAAGGGCTAAATTACAACTGTTTAATTGAGACATGACATAATAGAAAATTATGCCCCTGTTTGTTTCTCATTTTTCATCCATAAAAATGAAAAATATGACCGTTATCCATCATATTAAGCCATCAATTTTGAATTTATATCTCTTGCGTGGGACCCAATAACAACTATATTTTTCATTCTCATTCTATAATAATATGGCTCAAACGGGCTCTATGTTGGGTTCTACGTCCCTCTTTAATTCAACTAGAAAATTTGATTAAAATTCAAATTAAAATCAACAATTAATCTTAATCATATATTTTATGGAATTTACAATTTTTAGTCACATATTTCAATAACTTTTATTAAAATTTACTAAAAATTAAATTTTTTTAATCTAAATCAAACAGGGGCTAAATCATATTCTTGTTTGGGCTCCATTATTTTAAAAATACATTTTTTCTCTCTTATTTTCAATCATACATTCTTTAATAAAATAATATTATATATCAATGTAAATTTTTTTCCTTATTTTCTAACCATATATTGTTCAAAAAATTAGGGGCCGTTCTCTTTGTGTTTCAGTTTTGTGTTTTGAATTTTGAATTCATTTTGAGTTTTTTGTTTTGGGGGTGTATTTTGAGATTGTTAAAAATATGTTATTTTTTACATTTTCAAAAATTGTTTT
>CAIGRN010076084.1:0-21541 GCA_903798345.1 Fraxinus anomala
TGAATATACCCCCTGCTGATGTGGACGACGATGAGGATTTACAATGGTACATTTCTGTTTACACACAAGCAGCCTAGTGTGTAATTGCCGAGAAATATGATGTTGGAGAGCACGAATTGCATGTTGGATTTGACCGTTTCTCACCAATAGAAGATGCATTGTGTAGACGTGATGAAGTGGGTGTAAGCGAACTACAAGAGTCACAAATAATTCATAATACATATGTAAGTTTAGGTGAAGGGAATTCGTATATTGGAAATGTAATTCAGTCGATGGATGAAGACGACATTGAGGAGAATCAGATCTTCTTTAGTAAGAAACAGCTACACACAAGGCTTCGACTGAAGGCTTTGACAGAGAAGTTTCATTTCAAGGTTAAAAATTCGAATCTTAGATCTCTTACTGTGTGTTGCGTCGATAGCACGTAGCACGTGCGAGCTTCTAAGATAAAAACTTCAGACATATTTAAGATTCGAAAGTACATACCTGAGCATACATGTTCTTTAGACATTTGGCGGAATTCACAAATTCATGCAACGAGTGCACTAATTGGGCATCACATAATACAACGATTGAATGATGCAAATCAACCATACATTGTTGTCGGTATTATCGGCGATATGGAACGTGAGTTTGGTGTACGGATTAGCTACAACAAAGCATGGAGGGGTAAGGAGAAGGGCATTCAAATTCTTCGTGGTTTACCTGAAGAAAGTTTTCAGAAATTACCATCATGCTGTCACATGCTAACTGCTAGAAACCCAGGAACCATCGCACACATTGATCTCGATATCAACAACGGGTTCTTGTACTTCTTCTTAGCATTCGGGCCGAGTATACGTGGTTTTCGAGAGTACATGAGGCCGAAAATTTGTGTTGATGGGAGTCATTTGAAGGGAAAGTATAAAGGAACACTACTAGTAGTTGCAACGCAAGATGCCAACATGAAAATATATCCTATTGCTTGGGGGGTTATCGATGAGGAAACAAATGTATCGTGGTATTGGTTTTTCACGAAGTTGAAAGATATCATTGATAACTCATATCAGCTAGTATTTGTATCGGACAGACATAAGAGCATTATGCGGGCCATTACGAGGCTATTCCCGCTTTCTCACCACGGTGCTTGCATATGGCATATCGAGAAAAATGTTATTGCTAGGTATAGTAATAGCAATGTCATTTTTTTGTTCAAGCGTGCAACGCTAGCATACCGTCTTTCGACATTCGAGCAGTTTATGACACATATTAGAACTATTCGACCAGTCGTGGCTTCTTATTTGGAACGTGGTGGTTTCTCGACCTGGTCACGGACAAATTTCGTTGGTAATCGGTACAACATCATGACTAATAATAGTGCGGAGTCACTAAACGCAGTCCTCAGGCGATAACGAAGCTTTCCTATAACCTCGTTGGTCGAAAACATTACATCGTTAATGCAACAATGGTTCTTTGAGAGGAGAAACGCATCTACCAATTGTCATAGTGCCTTGACACCAAAAATGGAGGAGGAATTTAGAATATCGTTTGACGCTAGTGCGAACTTACAAGTACGAAATTTGGATGAATTCATTTTCGAGGTTGGTGTAGGTGTAGAAACGTATATTGTCGACCTTATAGGTAACACATGTTCATGCCGAGAGTTTCAGATGCGACAAATTCCGTGTGCACATACTTCGCGATCTTTTTGCGTAATCGGTAATCACTGTATGACCTATGCTCCCTGTATTACACCATAGAGTTTTGGCGAGCTTCATACACAGAAGTGCTTTACCCCGTCGGAATGGAGTCATATTGGGTTGTTCCTCATGCCATAAGTCCCATCGAAGTGTTGCCCCCCAAATATACGTCGAGCACCAGGTCGCCCTCCTACACAACGTAAACGGTCAAAAATTGAAAGGTCGACGAGCACATGAAAATGTGGCCGATGTGAGGGGTCTGGACACAATAGGCAAACATGTAGGAACTCGACACCTACACGTGCACTTGAATGACGTGTTTTTTACCGTGAAATGACTTACGAACATGGATTATCAGTGTTTTGAAATTTGTTTTTGATGCATTACATGCTTTCTATTTTATTTGTTTCCAATTTTTATTTTCTTAGTGTATTAATCGGTTGCGTTTCCTTTAATTACTTCATGGCTAGAATTTTCATCATCATTGTATATTGAATTTGGTAACGGGTATGAAAGAAGCCATGAATGACTTGTTTTCATAAGTCACTGGACATACAAAATGGTAATCACAACAAAAGCATGTCATAACTGTCTGCATGTTGTAGGTCAATACATATACAAAATGGTGATCGCCGCCAAAAACTACCCATTACCCATATGAATTTTTATGTCACTAGATATACTTCAACATTTCACATACGACGATTGCATCTTCTACATATCCTCCACAATGGACAAAGAGGACATCTCATTGTCATCCTCATCGTCTGAGCTTATTATGATCACATCTTCATTTCTTGCGGGAACCGCTCCGACATTGTCATCAAACAATAAGTGGTGTGCTTCCGGTGGGACTTCTATTGGGACGATCTCACAATCGACAATACGATCACCCACTCCAACTTCGACAGGCTCAATTTCTTCATTTAGATTCGAAAACGAAATGGGATGAAGGCTTACCCTACGACGACAATTCCCCGATTGAGGAACATATGGAACAAAAAAATTGACATCTTCATCATCGTCCGAGTCGATGATGATCGGGTTGTCCGCGGACAACCCGGGCGGGGAGAAGTTAACAGATTGGGTGGATGAAGGCATAATCAATGTAAAAACTTGTTAATGCTAGTAATTTCATATTCAAGCCAAGACCAATGTTTTATAGTGGATGAGTACGTCTTGTTCAATGCATGAAATATTTATCACACCAACTTCCTCATATTTCTACAATTGAATACCCCTTTAATAATTAGTGCCAACCCAAGCTTGTAACGATCGTTACGGTTGGCACATTTCAGGAAAACCTTCTCTAGGTCACTACAAGTAATTCGGTCTCTATTGGTAAACAGTTTGTCCCGTAGTCGATTTTCCCCAAGGATTTTATCGGAAGCCGGCCCTTTAGGTAAGTCACCGCACTTCAAGCGAGTAATTAATGCGAACTCAGGCAAACCGAATCTTGCAAGCCGTTGGTTCATCTTGAACCAAGCCTCGAAACGTTTTGGACAAATAACAAATCTATTTATCATTTCATGAATTAATTGGGCAGATAGTTTGAGACCCGGAAGCTTCGCAACATGGCCTATACAGCTTTCTTCAAACATATTCGTTTGTTGTTCATCAAACTTGTTGAGGACAATTGTTATGTACTTCGTGTTGCTTATTTGTGAAATTTGGCCAGGAACGCGCTCTTCCTCCAGAATTTATAGCGGTGTGAGGAAGACATTTACGAATAAGTGAAACGAACAAGACAAAAAATATACGTACAAAGGAAGAGTGAGATAAGACAAATAACTGAAAACAATGTAAAATAGAAAGAAATAACAGTTACAACATAATACAAAAAATTTCAAATTAACATAAGTTAACTTGAATAAGTATACTATTAAATTTCTGCAGAATATTATGAAGTTCGAAATGTAAAATTCTGAACACTTTGGATTTGTATCAGTTTGTTAGATTTATATAAACATGAAATTATCTCAACAGAATTGTATGAAAGGAAGATATTACTACATGGACATGGAGATATAAAAATTTAATTTTGCTCGACATCAAACTAGTAGAATAACACAAAAACATTGATTAAAGTACTCCTAGAATGCAACGACCACAAGATGTAAAAGTTAATACATATTCGCAATTTCATAATTATTCCTCACGCTCTTTCATTTACCAAGATTTAGTGATTGGAATTCCTGTTTTAGCGGTTGATATTTTGAAGGTATTCCACGATAGCTTCGTTTAGCTTTCACTCTACTGCATAATGAACAAAAATTTGAAAAATTTAATCAGCCGGTCATTTGTTCAACTGTCCATTTTTCTATTCATGTTTGAGGTCAAGCTAATTTTCGATAAAAAAGACCAACATAAGATGAAATCTTTTCAGGCAAAAGTCAACAACTGTCGATAGACTTCTGTGTTGGGGCTTCTTGGCAAGCTTCTAAAAAAAGGATACTGTATTATTAACAATTCTTTCGTAAATTGTGGCTAGTAGTGCAAAAATCAAGAAGTTTCATTAATTTCAAGACGCCTGAAAATAGTGAATCAACCCTTTATTTATAAGAGTTTAAACGAAAAGCTAGTCTAAAGTACAAATCTTATTTATAAGATTATGTTTTGTTTAAGTCTTTGTTTAAATTGTAATTTCATTGTTCTGCACCTAGAAGGTTCGCAAGAAAAGAGCAGAAAAACCAACAAAATCGCAAATTCAACCCACAATTTCTTCACTTTTGCAATAATAGAACCACTGTTTGACTTTACTACAAGCAATGTAGCCCTTTTCACAAAACTAAACCTCAAACTGATCAAAACCCATTTCATTACAGCAAATTTCGTTCTTATTGATAAAATTCACCAAAATCCCTAAATCTCTGAAAGCCCTAATTACAAATTCCTAACTATCAATTTCAAAAAAACCTAAATCCCTAAATCAGAAAATTAATGTGAAACTCAATGAGGAACTCACATAATTTACCTCAATAATAAGAAACACAATTACTTTACATCAATAAGAGACACAATTAACTATTTAACTTGTCTAAGTGTCGGAACTTACCTCACCAGGAGACTGAGTGCTGGTTGTGTTGAGTGCTGGGAGACCGAGAGAGCTCAGAGAAGAGTGAGGACGGGCGGAGACGGAGCCGAAACCGTGTAGCTTGGAAGTTGGAATGGGAGGAAAAGCGGTCGCGCGTAGCCGCGGAGAGTGGTGCCGTGAGCCCGTGACTGCCGTAGCCGTCGGTGTGGCCAGTCGCTGTCGTCGTCGTGGGAGAAATTTTGGGCGGAGAGTGACGGGAGAGACTTGAGGGCTGTGAGAGACGAGAGGATAGGAGAAATGAAGGGTTTGAATTCCTTTCTTTCTCATTTCATATAAAAAAAAGGTATGAATTAAAAAGTGTTCACGTGGGCATTTTGGTCTAAAATAATTGTAAAATGGACATTGAAATTTTTTTGGAAATTTTTGCAAATGACCATGTGAAAGTGGTCATTTTTTGAAATTTCCACATACTAGAATAACGTTGAACCCTACGTTTTGTATTAAATTCTAGTTTTGACATTGGATGGTTGTTTCGTTTGAGTGGTGGTTAGGAGTTCAATGCTTTAAAATTAATTAGTCATTAATTGATTAGATGAATGATTTTTATTCACACTGTGGAGAAGGAATAGGAATTTAGTACAATTAGTAATCATTATAACATCCTATAGACATTATGGGATAACTGCCTATGCTTTGCAGGATCCAAATAGTTGTTCTTGTGATTTAATGTATTTTCATATGTTTGCATTTGGTATAGAAATATTATCAGCTCATATGTGATTATAAATCTAGTTATACTTGGGAGAAATTATTAGATGAATTAGGAACATTGATTTTCAATTCCAAATAAAAATTGTCAAATTGTGGGATTAATGTTAAGATAGATACGAGGTTTTAGTGCTTTTACAATTGTTTGATTATCATAAACGTTTCATAGCACTTGGTCAAGTATTTTAGATAATTAGACTAAACTTAGATTGTTAATATCATCACTCTCTTCTCTATTGTGTATTTATATCCAATTAGAGTTAGGTTAACTAGAACTAAACTCTATATTTATTTGTTGCGGGATCGATAGTTGAACTTTCGTCCACTTTATTATTTGTTTAGGATCTGTATACTTACATGATAGAAAACAAATCAATAATACCAAACTATGAAATGATTACAAGAGTTTCTTATAAAAGATGTAGTAAATTCACAAGAGCGTCACGCTTAAGAAACCAAACACCACGAAGGACAAAGTTCATGGTCCAGTGCACATAAAATTTCGAACAAGAAGAAGAGCCTCTTCATTATACAAGTAGAATCTTTGGTGGTACGACTTAAATTCCCGTAATACATAGGAAACATATAATTTATCTACTTTCCTCTTTGTATCCACTCCTTTGATATTTAACGCGCCCTTTCTCACTAACCATGGTAGCCAACTCGTCAAAATAAATGAATTCCTATATTCCTTCGAATACATCGAATAGTTACTAACTCTAACAAAACGTGAAATGAGTTGTTGCATTTTTAAAATTTGGATAACATTATCCACTTTATTTGAAAATTGAACCTCCTTTATATATATATATAAACACTTCATACACCATTACACTTGTTAGGTTCCAATTCGATTCTCCGAACCGAAAATCGATCTGATCCTAAACAGTTCTTGATTCTAGAACCGGAATCGTGAGTATCAGACTTTGGAATTGAAATTGTCATTTTTTTTGTGAACTTTTTATTATTATTGTTTTTTCAATTTATTCACTTTAACCCAATGATTTACAAAGTTTTTTATTTTTTATAGTTTATTCACTGTAATAAATACTCTAATGAATTTGATTCATTCATTTGAATAATTGAATGATATCTCTTGGTCGTAGCAACTTTTGACTGCACTTTTACGTGCTGCCAACCTCTCAAACACTTCTTGAGACGTACATAGAGCAACATCTAGAATTGAATGCTATTTGATGGCGACATGTTTTGTTTCTTCTATTTCTGCTAGATATTAAAAAAATAATTTATATTGTCAGTTCACAATTTTTTAAGAAGAATTATGGCTCCAGTAATTAAGTGGACCCGAATGTTCCATTTACAATATACTCGAAGTGTAATGAATAGTTCTTGGTATTGAAATATTCCGACCGAATCCACCCAAGCTTAAGCAAAACTACCACCGATGAGGTTAAAATTTTTATTAAATTATAATCGCAATTATTGATAGTCCCAAAATAATATTCTAACTCCAGACTATTTTCATAAAATCTAAAACATTACGGAACTAACTTTTCCTCATCCTAATGGTCACCTCAGCAGCATCCTCCATTTGTTTCTTTTGCCTAATAAGAGAAGCTACAGCTAAAAAAATGTTTGTTAAAAAGGAAAAGATGTCGAGCGCTAACTTCTCAAGCAATTCGTCTTGATACTGCATTGTCAGCCGAACATTGCTCGGTGCTTCCTACAGTTCATCCTGCACAATAAACGTAGAAGAAGAAAATGAAGTAAGAAAAGCATAGAGCCACAATGCAAAGCATTTTGGTAAAACCAGCAGCAAAGGAGACACCCATACATGTACATCATCATCCACTGAAGCATCATCATCTTCCATTGCGTCCGACTTGATGTCATCATCAGTGTCATTGCCTTCTGCATCATTGGCATCGTCATCACCATCCTCAGCCTGTAAAAAGAGCCCTCAAATTCGGATCATAACTCAAAAGACACATATTAAAAATAATTTTAAAAGTATGAAGGCTTACATCTGAATCAACTGGATCATCCTTCGGTTCCTGAGCAAAATAAAAAATAGTTAGAGACATGCAAGGCTTATAAATTAGTTTTTTTTACCAAAATAATAGTTTCTTCACAGATTTTGCTATCAGTCATCAAAATATTATCCGATCAAATTTATCCAACATCAGAAATGAATGCAGTACCTCCTCCTTTCTCTTCTTTTCAGCTTCATCAAATGCAGCCTTCTCAGCCTGCAAAATGAATATGGATTCATGTATCACTTTCCACCTGCTGGGACAGGTGTTATAAAACAGGGAAGAGAAGAGGCCTCTTAAGTATAAAAGCAACATACATCTTTGTGTTTGCCCCATGTCTCTTCAGCTACCTTCTTGGCATATTCGGCATCATCACATAACAAGATATTGTCAAACAGGGTTCCAGATTTCACCTGAAAATTCATTCACTTGCTCAGATTAAATTTTGATTATAACACTGAACTGACAAAAATTCTGTCTTACCTGCCACAACTCAATGCCCACATACTTCAAATTTGGGTAAACATAGAGATCTGGATCATCTTTGAAGTCTATAATCACAAATAATAACATATTAGATAAAGTTAAAACTCGTGCATTATGAAGATGCACTAAAGTTCTGAGAAGAGATGTTACAGACAGACCAGGATTATCAATCATTGGTGCATTCCATTTGCCCTTGTAGTTGGGGTTCTTAATTTTCTGGGTAATAGAAATAGACAATTTTATAACCACTCGGATTAGCAAAAGCAACATTTACATCACTAACACAGACTCAAAATACCTTTGGCTTCCATGGACCCTTGTACTCGGGGTTGGCAATTGTTGGTGTTGTCCATTCACCATCTTCCTCATCATCCCAATCCTCAGGCTGCAATTGTAAACCATCATAATTGAGTAAAGTAAATAGTGTAGGAGATTACATAGAATGTAGTGAAGCAGGAAAATTAATGCCTTCTTGGCATCTGGATCTGGCAACTCCTTTGGGATGTCATCATAACCCTGCAGGCATAAAAGTTAATGGCATTATTATCAACTCACAAGTCATAAACATGTGCTCTAACGTTAAACGGGGCATTGGTACAGAAAAGGAAGGCCACGAAACTTTAAAGTTCGGTTACCTCAGGCTTCTTGTCTTCAGGGTCAGGAATGTACTCCTTGTCATCCCAATCTTCGGGCTGTCACCAACATGCAGCAAGATCAGTTTCATTGAACCAATGGAAGAACAAAATTTTCACGTATAATTGCACAAATGAATACCTTCTTGGCCTCTGGATCCTTGATCTTCTTCGGTGGGAGAATATCCCAATCAGAGTATAAGCTACCTGACTGCTTCTCCACATTGTCAACGAGGATGCTGTAAGAAGCATCAGGCCGGAGGACAAATGTATAGACATGAGTTAGTTGGTCTGTCTCACACGGGACTTCCTTCTTGATCAAGTGGTTTGTCCCATTGTAGGTGAGAATAGCATGGACTTTCTTGGTGCTGTAACCACAAATATCTGGTCCAAACATGATGCTACATTGACCCATATAGTACAACCAAATCAGCAACTTCAACAGGGACAACATACCAAAATAGGAAACACCTGTCAGATGGCAAGAGCATATGATGTTACCTGTATGGGGTCTCACCACCAAATTTCTTCTGATCAATTTCACCACTAAGCAACTTCATGTATCCACCACCACAGTCAAGCTTCTGTTCATGCTTGACGGAGAACTGGAAAACTAATGTCTTGTCCTTGTTGCTGAATTCAGGGAACTCAGCTGAGATGGCATAAAACCTGTAGTCTTCACTGGTCTGGATACCTGCACTAAGACATAGAAGTAAATCCCCTTGGATGGTTGGGAAAGAATACCTCTGGAAGTCAATTGTTCAGATAGATAGCAGAGCTTAGTTGTAGTTCGCGCGAACGCGAGTGACTTCTAAGACATAGAAGTAAATCCCCTTGGACATCACATATTCAGTAAATACAAAATCACATACATATATATACATATATATGTGTGTGTGTGTGTGTGTATTACGCAAACATATGTATGTACTTTAGACTCATCAACCAATGACATGTTTACCTTTGTCGGTAGAGTCTCCATTCCATTTACCGGAGGTAAAGTTCCATTCTCCAGCCATGTTCTCATCTTTCTTCCAGTCAGATTTGACCCACCGATTCCCCCATCCATCTTCATATTTCACAAAGCAAAACATTCAATATAACACAACATAACCAATCTAACAGCAATTAAAGCTATCAATACTGTAAAAGAGTGTAGAATGTAACCAGTTTTTTACGAACAAAAGTGATCCAGTTAAATCTTAATAGAGGAATATCATTTGTCCAAGGCAAAGGGAAAGCTCTAATAAGTGAAGTAAATGACACATATTTTTACAAGTCCCCTGTCTTTAAATGCCTTTTTTCAACTTTCGTTCCTTTTTAAAGTTTGTAAAGTTCCGCCATATGTTAATTTCTGTGTTTCTTTAATGAAGTTCTAAATTATCCAATTATCCAGCCTCTGCTTATAGAAGGAAATGCAACGTGTTAATGGCTAAAATATTAACTTTTGTCATGTGAAGTCGTACTACATCCATTGAATGTTTGTTCAAACATATAAAATAAAAATTTTGACACTAAAATATGGATCAACCATAAAAAATGAACGTTCAGTGGTCATATTCAGAATGACCACTGCTTACGTGTCAAATTGATCGCACCCTAGCATCAATCAATTCAGATGTTTCAAAATAAGATCACAATTATTTGACACATTTTATTTTTATCCAAAACCAGAAGACGCAACCCTCAGCAGATCCATTCAGAAAAAAATCATACCTGCATGCACATTGTTAAATTGAAACTAGAATCCTTCAATCAAAATGATAAGATCGACTCATAAATAGAAATCATGTCCCATTCCATCACAAATTGTATCGAAAGATATCGATAAACCGAAATTTCGTCGAAATATTATCGACTTAAATTAGATTTAGCTAATTACAGCATTAATTTTTTAAAGAGAGAAAAACACAGCACCATTGAAACGCTCTTCGAAGAAGACTTCTGCAGAAGAGATCGCGAAGAGAAGAGAGATAACGACGGCTAGAGCGAGAAAATTAGGGTTCATCAACACTCTTCTTTGTACTGTGGCCATAGCTCAGGAGATAGTGCATGTGTGTGAAAGATCGAGCTATTTATATACGTAAATTGTTCCTTGAGAATAAAATGCTCGGCAGATGGAATATGCTAATTGACGTGGACGAATAGTATTTTGACAAGCTGGAGTCGAGTGTATGGATTTAAACGTGGCGGATTTTGATTGGGAATAAGAGCTTCTGGGGCTGCAGTGACACTTGTACCCTATTCGGCAGTTTAAATTTACTGATTTCATGTTGAATGGATGGATGGATTCCATCAAATTTAGTTTAGTCCATGTTTGATACATATTCTTTTAAAATACAGTCTTTCAAAACTCATTTTTAATAAAATATTTTTATCACATTAATAATTGTTCCTTATTTTTTAACCACATATTTCTCATCATATCACTATTTAAAATATATTTTTTTCTCAATAATATCTATCAAACACATGAATCTTTAAACATTCAAAAGGGTAAAGTTGTCATTTAAATTTACCGATTTCATGCTGAATGGATGGATTCCATCAAATTCTCATTTAGCCCTTGTTTAGTACGTATTCTTTCAAAACTCATTTTCAATCATACATTTTTCAATAAAATAATATTTTTCATCACATCAATAATTGTTCATTACTTTTTAATCACATATTTCTCATCATATCACTATTTAAAATACATTACTTTTTCAGTAATATCCATCTAACAACGAATTTTTAAACATTCAAAAGGGTAAGGTTGTCATTTTAAATAGCCATCCTCTCATATTAAATTCATTTTTCCTTCAAATATCAAACGCTTACAAAATAATGGGGGCATGATTATTATAATTTCTATTTAATACAGAACATTAAACCTATATATGAAGAGTTGTTCTGCATGTACAGGGTGTGGTGACAACTCACATAGAGGTGGCTCAGGTGGGTCCCGTCAATAAAAAAAAAATTACCCACCCCTCTATGAGTAGTTGGTGGGGATACATACAGAACAACTCATACATGAAAAATGTAGCAAGTTGAGATATTTGATTTGAAGAGCTTAGCATAGTTTTTGCCAAGTGCTTTGAAATGGGGCTGCAAACTTTTATGGGTAAAGATGAATTTGCACTGTACATCATGGTTAGAAAAGGTTTTCACCGAGAACTGACACTTGAATACTGGGAGCTTGTGTCCTTCCAACTTGACCACATTTTTGGTCGAGAAAATTTAGCCGATGCATTGGATCAAAAGTTGCACATCGTGCATCTTCAACCTCATCACTTTTATAATTTTCTGGACCCGACTCCAAACAAGGAAAGGATAGCAGAAACCCAAAAGAAGAAGCATAAATACACATTTTTCGTTTTTTTCCCACCCATTATGAGCCTGCAATCAAGTCCTGTTGAGTCCACAGAAAGAAAAGGATATCTTAAACACATATACAAACTAACAAGCTACAGAAAAAAATATGATTTCTCAGTATGTACAGAGTAGAACTTAATAACACAACAAATTGCTATTTTAACACACAAACATGCTGCAGAAACTCCAAAAAATCAAGAACCTTAGGGGCACATGATGGTTGGTTTCATAACCGTTGTATGAAGAAAACTGCAGCTTCTCATTGCAATCATTTTAAGAAACTTCCACTTCCAACTGTGTAAAGGAGAAGTTCTTGCTTCCCGTTCCAAATCTCAATCGTAAGATGCACACTTGCTTTCAACTTAAGGACACGGAGGACACGAATTGCTGTTAGACATTTCTACATGCAATTGGTAGCTGGTGATCTTTACTGACGTAAATTCAAAAGAACATTTCATTTATAATATACATCAATCTAGGTACCGAAATACAAGTACAGGACTTGAACACTACCGATACGATAAAAAAAATTCTTCAGAGAACGTTGATGGCACATTATGTGTCCCCCCTATGTCATATTATCTATGTCCAAATACCCCGTAATCCAGAATTTATCATATTCTTAAGATTAACGAATAACTGAGCTAAAAACAAGCCGAGCGAGGTCAGGTTTAGCAAGTTTAAGCTCAAGCTAAAGCCAAGCTCAAGCTGACCAATAAACTAGCTCAGTCCAAACCAAGCCAGGCTTCAAACCAAGGTCAAGGTCAAGGTCAAGGTCAAGGTCAAGCTACAATTTGAGACCTAAATAAATTACACTCTAATCTAAACATTATATTTGAAGAAGTAGATAAAAACTAGTTTACTAAGAAAATATAGAAAAAAAATGCAGATGTAAAAGAGCTTCAATAGTTATTATATCATAATTTTTTTTCAATTAAGTCTAATAATAAAAAATCATATACCTGAGCAGCTAAACAAGCAAAGTTTATCTACTCAACCATCATTAATTAAGCTCAACTCAAAAAAAAAAAACCACAATCTAAGTCAATCAAGCTGACATGAGCCATAGTCTATCTAAAATAGACCAAATATCTTGTCTACAGAGTTTACAACATTTGACATTATTTCTGCTAACATACTCTTCTAAGAAAGCAAATTGGCCAATTTGGAATTTACACAAACACATTGGATTGTTCCACGACTCATTCAATCTTTTTGAATCTCAAGTTTAAATGATTATATAGGCACCACAGATAATATATCCAAGAGCTCCTTAGAAACTGGCTAAATGGTTATCTGGTAAATTAAAAACAGATTTCTCAATAACCATGAACAAGCAGTGACTAGAGCAGCAGCAGTTTCTAACTAATCAAAAACAAGAACTAGGTTGGAAACTTGCAAAAACAACAGGAGCTCAAACATAGTTCGTTTGTAAAAGGTTACAGACATTTAAAATCTTCCAAAGGTAGTTGTAGTGATTAAACATAATTATGAAAGGACAACTAATAAAAGAACTATTTAATAAAGTAATAAACAGTTGTAGTACGTTTTTGTAGAGAGGATTGAATAGCATTGGCCATTATAAAGAAATAAAAAGAAGTTAAAATATTGTTCATTATACTATCCAATCCTCACTAATACTGCAACAAAGCATACACACCGTGTTGTATTAATCAGAAATCCTCCAATCCATTCATATCTCATACACTAAACATAATTAAAATAGTACATTGAACATTTTAAATGCCATGAAAAAATTCCCATGTCACAGAATTTCATATTGATATTGGCTGTGAATTGGGGCAGCTTACAACAGCAGAAGTGCCGGACGCAAGACAGGGCACGCTCTAAATTATGCCTAAAATTCACTTTTCAGCATGAATTTCATGACCATCCTATGTTACATACAGACACTTGCCCTCTAATTTGAATTTGAAGACAATGGCAAATACAAGAAATTTGATGCATAGTTTCCACTCCTCACAAAAGAAACCACAACATCTCTTTCAAGAAAACTCTCCAAACACCATTGCTAATCATTACCAAATAATACTCGAGTAACCTATGAAAGTCTGTAAACAAAAGTTTCACCTTGTATCATCTGAACAATATTAGACGTGAAGTAACTAAATATCAATCACACTCTGCTAAGAGGGGATTTATGGTAATATTACTCGTACCACGTGTTGAGGTCATCAGCTTAAAATAACAGAAATAGAGAGAAGACGACATTTGCACAATCTATTTCATTATTAAGTGGTACTTTTACATTGAAAAGGGGGGAAAAGAATAGGAAACTTCACCAAGTCAACTATTAGCAAACACAGAATCAATCCCTAGTCCTTATTTCAGCGAAGAGAGCAAAAGCTTCTTTGCTAAAATTTTGAAGCTCCGCGTATGCCCCTCATTGCATATACGCACATGCACATGATAACATCAACTATAACAGTCTGCATTTTATATTTAACTAGTTTATGATGTTTAGTAGTACTCCTGTCTTTACAGTGGAGAAATTAGCTCGACATAGTTTATAATGCATTTGTTAATGTTAAACACAATAATTTTGACAGGCTAAACTTTCAAAAGTGAGTGCTATTCATTGGTATACACTATCGAGTATACTTAATTCTCTTATCTTTTTCCAAGCATGATGCTTCTTCTGGTTCAAGCATCATTTACTCTATAATGTAATATCACGCCACATTTAAAAGTAAGTGGTCCATATCCCCATTTCATTCCAAAAAAGATACTGATTCACAAGAAGTTATCCAAGAAAATATTTCATTACTAGTATCTTCCTAGATCCTCTTATCAATTCATGTACCAATATAAGCATTTCAGTAGACTGCTTAACCTCAAGACCCTGTCCAAAAATAAATGATCATTTCTAGCCAGTCCTCTTTCGTATAAATAACCATGTCTAGCCAGTAGCTTTGTTACATACAACAATATAAAAGTGAAATCATAGTCTAAATAAACTTGAAGTTAACATAGTCAATCATTTTATAGCACTCTATGCGATCTAGCTTGAGATCTACTAAAAGGGGCAATAATCCAGCTGTAATTCAAGTAAAAGGAATTAAAAAAAAAAAAGGTGTATCCAATTACTATACATAACCAAAAGGGGCATAATGCACCTAAGAACAAGTCAATAGAGTTGAAAGATTGCATTTGTTTATAAACAATGAACTCTTGCAGTTGAATTGGATTCTTAATAATTCCATAACTAACTCAGAAAATCAATGTATAAAATAAAATGAAATTTGATGTGTAGTTACCAAATGTCAAGAAGTTGATTTCTAACTATATTGTTGACCAACCAGCAAAGCTTTATAGTTTTTCATTCTCGAATGGTACAAATACTCATTCATAACAATCCTGGACCCAGTTCTTGGGCTGCCCACAGAGGCAGAGGTGCCTGAATCAAAATTGGCTGAGCTGTAACCGGATGATCGAAAGACAAGCTTTCTGCATGAAGTTCATGGCCGTCATATGTTGTACCCTTCCATTCATAGACACCCTCATACTTCACGTCACCTCTTATAGGAATTCCAAGATACTGGCAATGCAAACGAATTTGATGTGTTCTTCCACTCCTAGGATACGCTCTTACCAGAATCTCATCTTTCTTCACATCACAATCAACTAAAGATTTCTCTTCAACAACAGTAACTCTTTTTTCATGTTCTTTTGGTCTAGAAAATTCTTTCAACCGACCTTGCCCATTTATAGAGATAACTTCAAACAAAGTTTCCATATCTCTGACCATTGATCCACCAGGTAGTTTCCGGCCAACATCGGATGCAGCATAAACACGCCAGGCTCCGTACTTTGACCGACCATGACCAGATCTAACAGTGATATTTTCCCATTCTGGAGCTGGACCAATGCAGTATGCAATGTAGGTTTTCCTAACCTCGTGTTTGGTAAAAGCTTTCACTAGCTTGGCAGCCACTTTGTGTGACTTGGTGACAATTGTAACACCACTTGTATCGCGATCAAGCCTGTTAGCTAAATGGAGTTCTGGCAAGTTTACTTGATCTCCTAGAAAAGTTAAACAAGTGTAAACTTATGTCTGAAGTAAGAATTCATTACATGGTAGCCAAATTATAATACATCTTTTTATCCCTTGCTAGAATCTGAGTCGATCATGATCAATATACTCGACAGAAGAGGGCCACGTCAAAGACTAGATGGAAAAGTATGCTCCTCGAATTATCCAAGGATCTGCTATCGTTCATTCTCAAAACATATGTGAAGGTGGTGTGCATACTTAACTTCCAAAGGTTAATAAGTTTCAAAAATTCTATGCATCGATTCATCAAAATTTATTTACCCCCAAATTGCATATCAGAATGGAGAAGGAAACATCATTACAGTCTCTTTTTTTTAAAAAAAAAAAATTATGATCACGATGAGAATGCTAAAAGTACAGCTACATTTTGTTTATATCAGTTTCAAGAGAATAATAGCACAGTGTAATAAATCTCCAAAGAACATCAATTTAATATAAAACTCAAAATTGCGCTGAATTAAATCAATTTTATAGAATAAACCCAATAACAAAATTAAATGCTCGTTCAAGTGAATGTACCCGAGTCAACAGAATCATTCTCAAGTAGAGTAGGAACAGCAGATAGGACACTCTCACAGTAAATTCCCCGAGGCTTATTGATAGCAATAAGCCACTCATCTTCAAAAAGAACATCATTTCCGTTAAGAGAAAAAATTGATGATTTTGAAGAAGCTGTCAAGGCCCTGTTCAACTCTATATTCTTGGATATGGATGGCAATGGTGGGGACAGTGGCACTGGGTAATTATGCAGAGTTTTCGGGTCGTTTTGCAACTGGGTTTCAGGACAATCCAAGTCGGTTGGAGCTGCCATGGTGAGTAATCGAAAGGGGTTGGAGATTCTGAGGAAGGAATAGGAGAAAGGCGAGATAGGCATGATTGACAGCTAATTCTTGCATCCACTGTACAAGTTTTAAATCACAAGGTACAACATGTCATTTTTTACTTGCTCCTGTGGTTTTTTCACTCAGTGTGTGCTCCATTCTTTGGGAAAAGTAATTTTTTCCAAATTAAAAGGTAATTTTTTTTTTAATTTACATGTAAAATTATTTCATTAAAAATATTTGTAGTTGAAAATAGTTTGAAGAGAAATTAATTTATGTAAAATGAGGTACAATGGCTTTATTTGATTTTACTCAATTTTTTCTCTCTTTCGTAGATACAATAGATGAAAATGGTTAGGTAAATTGGATTTTTTTTTAAAAAAAATTATTTTTTCAAACGTTTAATTAAAAACAAACAAAAATATATTGCACGCGTGTTTGATCACGACTGCTTATTACTTGTACCGCTTAAGTTGTTTTTAGAAGGGATGGCTAGACTACACGGCTTTGATGAGATGAGGTGGTGAGGGCTAAATGTATAGAAGTGAAAAGGACAAATATATTTTTTTAAAGACATTGTTCAATTTATTTAAGAATTTAAAATTTGTATCGAATATCTTTGAAGATCATCTCAATCTTTCTTCACATCTTGTTTAATCCAACGGCCACCACATAGCCAAATATATTTAACAAATTAAGAAATGTAAACACCAATATATAAATAACATATTTTAATCATTGTTAAAGCAAAGGTCCCTTCGTGGCTTATAGGGCCGGTTATTTGGGTGTTAAAGCATAGAGTTAATCCCCACGTACACGGAAAATTTCACAGACCATTACCAGGCTTCTCACATGGGGTGGCCTCGCCCCACCCATGAATAAAAAATAGAAAAAAAAAAACATACCCCACCGTGCATGTGAGTGGCCTGTAAATTTCACAGGCTGTACGTGTATTGGAACAATTTTTTTAGGCACCATTCGATTTTCTTTGCCAAGTTGTATTCATCTCAACCGTGTTAGGGTATGTTTGCTACATTAGTACAATTCAATGTCCAAGATTTTGGCTATTTTTTTAAGAATGTTTGACGTTATAAAGTTCATCGTACCAAATTGGATTTCTAAATGATTAAGAGGTCAGATGAAAATGAGCAATACTAACATTTCTCAAACTCCGTGAATATATGCCCCGAGCATCATACAAAAAGAAGAGTTATATTGAACTAAAAAATAGTCTTAATTGAAACATTAACGGCAAAGAAATGAAAGTCCTTTCCCCATTAGTAGTTTGCACCAAAGTAAAGAGCATTTCTATTCCCATATCTATGAAAGAAAGGTTGGACAGCTAAAAAGGTGTAGGGACAAACAAGGGATTATCATTAGATACATAAAATTATCCTGTTTTGCAAATTCCCTAGTTTCAGCTTCCTCACGTAGATACTAAGCCCAGCTATGTATATTTTGCATGACATTTGGAGTTGAAAAATCTTTGATTGGCAACATGTATTGAGAGAGCGAGTTGTTCGTTGTTGGTTCCATCTTTAAGCTTTCGTTGGGATCTTGACGAGATAACCAAGTCATATGCTCTGAGTCGATGCCATCAGGCATTGAATTCTCGTAGGTATTTTGAATTACTTGTGTATCAGTGATTTGATAGTTTATATGCAACTGTTTTGCAACAGCTGAGTTGACTGGATTCACATCCAATGGCTCAACCCATGGACACATCATTTTCACATTTGTGAAAAATGTTTCTTCATTAGAGTATACGAATTGATTGTCTTCTAGCAAATGGTTCTCATTGTCATTTTGAACTATCCTATTTGGACTAAATCCTCCAACATCTTCCATTGACACATAATCCAGTGGACTAAGAACATACTCAGCTTGTGAGTCATCCCAATCAGCATTTTCTCTGTCAGCCCAATCTCTCTGCCTTTTATTCGGACATCTATAATTTCTTACTTTTTCATCAAAAGCAATTAGTCTTGTAGGTCGCATTGTCATTGTTTTGGAGTTTTCAATATTGTCAAGGACGAAAGGAGCAGGATAAGTTCGATGAGGATATTGCATTCCAAGAAGAAATTCTGATTCATATCCATTCAAAGTGAAAAAAGATTTTGAACCTCCATTGACAGTTGAGTCAAAATAGGGAGATTCCTGGCTAGGGAAGGGCTTTTGGCTCAACAAGAACAATCGTTGATCACATTGCAAAAGCTTCTCATAGTGTTTATCAAGCATTCCAGGAGCGAAGCTCACAAGGTGTGTTCTGATAAAAGACAGAAGCAAAAGAAAGAGAAATCACCCGTTAAATAGTTACTTAAAAGTAAACTTTGACTACTTGAACAAAATCCTGATAAAAAGTATATATATTCTTTGTGATACAAACAAATCGAGAAAATAGGAAAACCCGGGAGAGTTAAGAATTGGACTAATAGTTAAACTGAGGTAGTAAGTTTATATGGTTCTGTTAATGACATTTCAAATGACAATTAATTGGACTATGAAATCAGAAATGAAAGAAACATTCTGTTAAAACAGATTTTTTCTTTCTTAATTGTAGTGATGTCGAACAAAACCTTAAACTTTCTTGCTAATTCTTTTAAAAGAATTTGGTTTCTACTTATATGCGAGTTTATAGATTAGAAGGCACTTTCTGAAATAGTTTTCTTTAAAAATTCGGAAATAACAAGAATTTTCTCAATGCATTACAGTTCATGTATTGATGATCAGAACAAATCACGCCAAACTTTTTAAATTATATATCATGAAAAGGAATCTTGAAAAATATTTGTGGAGAGTGGAAACAAGTTGGATACCTGAAAATGGAGGCTTGGCCTCCAGTAAAATCCAATGCTTGGCGCCAAAGAGTATGCTTTCGCGGCTGGGGATTGGTTTCTCTGAAGAACAAAGGTGTTTGGTTCAACTGCATTCAGTTTGTAGTAGGATTTAGCTGATTGTGAACTAATAATTCAACAGATAAGTGCAAAAGGGACTAACCTCAATCTCGAGAATTCCTGGTTCGTCGTCATGGATAATAGCTCTAATCGCAGTAATATTAGACCATTGTATCTCAATCTTACTCTTTAGTGCTCCACTCAACACTTCCCAAACCATCTTGTGTTTTCCATAGTATATCTTTGCTGTCAAATCGCCTTCATGCCCAGAAATCCACTGCTCACGTTTCAAAGTTAGTTAAAAAGCCAAAACATTAATATTCTATTAAGTTTTTAAGAAATTCTTGTGAACAAAAATCAGTGCACACCTGCCAATTTCCAATTCTAAGTAAAATCGCAGCGAAGCTCGTAGCCTTTAATTTCTCATCAAATTTTGTTTTAGAACTCTGTCGTCCCATTCTGGGATTGCTCTTCGGTGAACAATCTTCTTTCCTCCATTGGGATAACTTCATCTCCAATAAATTCAGAAAAGATGGTGTCTTTCGCAGTTTCAAACCAAGAGGACTTGACTCTTGACCCGAATCTACATCTCCTTCCTGCGAAATCAAATACTTAAATAAAGACACAATCAAAATGAAACTCTCCTAAATATTTGCAAAAGTAAAATAATAGCTAGAACCAAAACATCAAGTAACAGATCTGAACCAGATCATACACTTGGATAAAAATGACACAAAAAGAAGTTTATACGGTAAAACCCATCATGCATGTATATTGAAGTACTCATTCAAAAATCATTTTGGTAAAAATTAAATCCCTCCATTTGTTGATTCCCATGGCAAAATAAAGATTTTGGTCTCGTATATCTAGCACTGACACCACGCACGGGACCATGTTCCCTTCTCGTCCAGTTTTGATTCTCCGACTAACCGAGGAATCTGCCGGATTTGGGAAAGGTGGGGTTGGGACATTTTGCCATCAATCATGCTACATGTATATAAAGTTTGACATCACGTGAGTTGGCACATTGATTTTAACAACACATCTTCCAATCAATTGCCATATTTCCTACATATGTCGACGAGGAACATACAAAAAGCATAATTCTTTTGCACACGTAACATAGAGGAACTAGAAATGAATAACAAGGCATGCAAAAAGTAGGGAGAAGCTAAAAACCTGCAGAGTAAACTCAGGTGACAGCCTCATTCTCTTGGAAATAGAGCATTGTTCAAAACCCTGAATTCCACGTTCATTTTCTTGATTTACATAGTCTGCCAAAGGGTGACTTTGAAACTCTTCAGAGGTGGATAATCCTACACAATTCTCATTCCAACATACAGTTCCCCCAACCATTTTGGCTTCAAACACGTGTTTCCTCAATTCAATTCTCTCACATTTTTACTTTCCGTATATATAAGAGAAATCCTTGAGAAAAAAACAATCATGCTGCACAAACAAACTCAAAAATTGGGTAAAAAATAGGAGAACACGTGTCGACGCATAATTTGACAGTTTGGTAAAAAAAACACCAGAACATGTATTAGAAAGGATATTAGGCATAACTCAATGTAACAAAGCCGGTTTGTTAGGGGAGGATTGTCCTCATCTTATTAAGTGGATCGTGTAAATATCACCAGCCAATGTGGGACTCTGATACGCCCCTTCACGTACAATGTGGACCATGCTAAACAATTATGAACAAATCGATATTGGGTACACCTAACATTGCAAAACTGAGCCTGCTCTGATACCATATTAGAAAGAATATTTGACATAACTCAACCTAACAAAATCG
>CAIGRN010076093.1:0-15785 GCA_903798345.1 Fraxinus anomala
TTGGAGGGATGAGTTATAATTAAACATCTTAATGAAGTTCAGTATGGTACAAGTATCTCTAAAAGTAATAAAGATGCTGGAAGAACTCCATATATGTGAACTTCGGGATGGTACTACTTCATTAGGGAGTTGGAGTTGTCTCTCTTTAAAAGTTCAAAGAAAAATGATAAGTGTAAAGTCATATCAACACTAACCGAGTTAGAGAAACTTGTGAAAATTTAATACTTGTGTGTGTGATTTCATCGGTATGTTACAAGAAATAACTAGTTCAAAGCGTTCTAGCTACCTGGAATTTCGATAATGTTTTATGAGATTTACACTGTGGTTAGATTCAAATCGAAAGATATCTAATTCTTATGCATGAGTTTTGATATTTGATTTTGTGATTAACTTTGATTTTGAATAAGTAGAGGATTGTTGGAATCTTGTTATTCAAAATCAAATAAGCGGATGAATGATGAAATAAGAAAAAACAAAATATGCCCTAAATGATTTGTGCAATCGCATAAGCCATTTAGGCTTGCGATCGCATAGAAGACTGCAAGGAATTTAGAAGCAGCTAAGGTTATAAGTATGCAGTCACATAATTATAGTCTACGCGGTCGCATAGTTATAAAAATATGATTGTTGGCTGGATTTTTTCGAATTTTCTGATGGTTGTTTGATGAAGCATTGCACCTTTTGATTTGAGCTTGGAACCAATTCGTGACGGATGGTTGATACACATATATATTCATTGTGCACATCAAATTAAACAATAATAATTCATTGAATTTTTTAGAGAAATTTTGTCCATTTTATATAATCAAAATTTTCTTTTTTCACTTCTTCTATTGAAAATTCACTTTGCTTTTGGTGATTTTCATTATACTTGTTTAATTCTCCAAATTATTTGCCATTAAATTCTTAAAAGCATCATAGATGATGCAAATATCGTTTGAGGACAATGATTTTATCTTTGTGTTCAAGCCTTTTTTGGATTTATATTTACCATTTTCTTTTTCTGTTTTTTGTTTCTTCTCCATTGCTGTATTTTTATTTTCATAACAATACATCTATATGCTATACAATTTTGTATCTCTATTTCTCTTGTTTTTCATTTACGAGTACAGAATGAGGGCTTGGGAATTCTGAAAATGTATGCCCAAAATTGGGATATTAATATTGATGAAGAATCTGAGCTGGGCAGCTGTATTTAACAGAATTAAGGGTGAGAACAATGCGCCATTTGTATATATGTATAATCTTATCTCTAATTCTGCAATGATAATGAGTTCATTCACAGGGCATCCTCGTCCTCTAGCTCATCTGGTACATGCAACTTTTCAATGGCAGTTACAAAGATGAGAAATCAAATGAAGGTGAACGCAAATAGGCCAATGCGGATATCAGATCGATGTCCGATACCAGATTTATGCAGCCGTAGGAGAGTTTTTCGAAGATTGAGCTCAATTGTTTTGTAGATTCATTCATACAACTAAGTGCTTGTTTGTCTCCAATTATTGGGAGAAAAATGGAGTAATGAACTATATTTTTTTGTAGAATATGTGGTTGAAATTAAAAAAAACTTTATTGGTTTATGTGTAGAATATTTTATTGGATGAATGTGTGATGGAAAATCTTACTGTAACAATCGATTTTTTAGATTAATGATAGATAAACAGGGGCTAAATCAATACAACAAAATCAGAATTTTAGTACAATACATCTCAACATTTCAATTATGTAGCAAAACTCGTAATTCCCTCCATTTTGGCCTTGAAGTGACGGGTTTGCCTCTCTCTTTAAATAAACATAAATAAAATTAAGTGGTATAACAAAAAAAAAAAGGAAAATTTGTAAATGAAGTCCCATAACTTTTTCGAAAAGACAAATAAATTCAATTTGGAACAATTAAATACATATTAATACATAAAAAAATAGAAAAAATTTATTTCCCCAACCATGATCACCTACCCACCCCATCAACATCCGCCTCCCACACTCACCAGTCACCAATGGCCAAACATTAGCTTGTTATTATAGTATAAAATAGTATTGACTTCTTTTTTCTTAAAGATAATAATGTATTGACTTTTATTTCTTATATAATACTTGTAATTAGGGGTGGACATGGATTGAGTTTGGTCGATTTTTACCTTAATTCAAACACAATCCAACATGATCGGTTTGATAAAAATTTAACCCAACCTAACATGTGTAAATGTTGAAACCCAACCCAACCTAACTAAGTATCGGTCGGGTCGGGTTGAGTTGGGTTGGTGGGTTTGAGACGACTTATCAACAAAGATTAAAGTAGACAAATCGGGCCAGGGTCGTTGGGCGGGTTTATAATTGACTGATGACTTATATAATATTAGATCTCTATAATTGTAAAAATAAAAAAAAATCTGAATTATTTTGGCATTTCATACCCAAAAATGTTACATAGATAAATTGATATTAAATTATATGAAGCTCAGAAAAAATTTTGGCAATTAAAATGTTGGGCGAGTTTATTCGGGTTGGTTGGACGGGTTTATTCGGTTTTTATGGATTAACCCATAACCCGACCCGACCCATCTACACAGTCAACTTACCCAACCCGTGTAAAAACAACAACAAAAAAATCAACCCAAAATCGGTTGGGTTGGTTCGATTTGAACGATTTTGCTGGGTTCAGTCGGGTTTTGCCCCACTCCTACTTGTAATTTAATTAAATTAGTCATGGCCATAAACGTAAGAAAATGATTTATTTTAATTATCATATTACTAATTAAGCTATTTTTTTTTTTTTTTTATCAATATCGACAATGAAGGCCAAGCATTTAGTTGTATGAAAATTTCTTTTAAAAAATAAAATATTATCTATGCACCTATAGTGATATGTGCACTTTCAGATTTTATTTTATTTTTTGACAAATCGAAACATTTGATTAACAAAATTCATCGGTCTAGATATGGTGTTTGGCCATTGGGTGGGTAGGTGGATATGGTGTTTAATTGTTTTAAATAAGATTGATTTTTACTTTCTGAAAAGTTATGAGATTTCATTTGTAATTTTCCTTATTTTTTGTTGTTTTACTACTTTTTTCTAATATAAAGAGAATTACAAATCCATCGTTTAATAGCCAAAATAAAGGAAATGATGAGTTTTGCTACAAAATAGAAAGTTTGAGAATGAATTATGCTTAAAAAAAGTTTGAGTGATAATTTGTTACATTTCACAAAGGTTCGGGATGAAAAGTGCAAATTTCCCTTTTTAATTTAATGAAATGATGGAATTTTCCCATAGTACTTTGTATTATTTATTTATTTTTATCAAATATAAAAAAATTAAAAAAAAATTAAGGAAAGAATTCACAAACCAGGCATTAAGTTTCACAATTGCAAAAATCAGGTATTAAGTTTAAAAAATGCAAAACGGTATTTAGTTAATTAATTAAAAATAATTATTATTTAAATATAATAAATTCACAATTATACAATTAATGACCACGTGTACATAATTATATGTTACAACTTATTTATTGGTCACATATTATTAAATTAATTGGTCACAAATTATTTCGACTTCACAAATCAAAATTTTTATACGTCACAATTTATTTCATTGATCACGAATCAAAAAAATTATAGGTCACAGTTCGATCACATATTTTTAAATTTGTTGGTCACAAATTATTTTTTAATCACAAATTATCGAATTTTAAGGTCACGGTTTAATGGGTAGTCACAATAAACCAAATAGTTAGTCATATATACCAAACACCCCACCTCGATCCCGATTTACCACCAATACTTGGTCACAAATTAACCAAATAATTGGTCACAAACGTTATCCCACCACCGCCCCCACCAACAACACAACACCACCATCACCACACCACACCGCATCGCACCAGCAACACCACCACACATACCACCACAAACAGGTCACACCAACTCGTCACGAGACTCACCACTACCACTTGTATACTACCAATCCACCACATCACCATCACCATCGTTGACCGTATCCACCAACAAAAATCGCCGCCAACACATCTACCTGCACAACCAACAAAAATCACCTAAAACCCCCCAACAACACCAATACCACCACCACTACCACCACCACAAGCAGTATTAACAGTTGATGAAATCAATGTGCGTGACGGCGTCAAAGTGCTGTGCATAGTGTTTCTCGCGGTTGCGATAGAGAGCCGCCGCCGCCACCATTTTCACTTGTAGCGCCGCCAACCCTCGTCGGAGAAAATGCGGATCTGCAGCATTGGTTTCTCACCAAACATAGCATGGAGAAGGGCGAGGAGAAGATTGTGAAGTACACAGTATCAATTGATATCAGAGTCATCGAAGTCATCCTGGAAGGAGTTGAAGAAGTCGGAAAGGCAAGGTAGTGGAGCTCCATCGAGATTGGACCCTCGCCGAAGATCTCTAATGCTTCAACATCGTCCACATCCATCGCCACGGTGGCACCACCTTGCTCTTCCATCTCCACAAAAATTTTGTGTAATTTTCCCCAAGACCCTCAAGTATAAGTTGGGCTCAAACTTCAATTTTAATATGAAGCTTCACTTCTATAAATTGGATTATACTTATTGTACATAAGGGGGGCACATAATGGTGTCCATTATGTGTCTCCCTATATACTTGTAGCACAACTTCTATGAGTTTGGTACCCATAGATTTTGTGCATCAGAGTAAATACCTAATCAACTTCATGTCAAAAGTTACTATTTAATCAAATATAAGCCCATTGTAATTTCACAACACAAATAGACTTGGTTCCCATAAGTTTCTAATAACAAAACACAGAAAAATATGGTCTAAAATGTGTACAAGCAGCTTCCATCATCACTTCTGGCTGTTGGATCAAAGTTATTTGCACTTGGGTCAGTGCAACCTTCAGGCACTGGAACGCCTACTTGCTGGGCTGCTTGCCCTGCATCAATAGGAAAATAATTAGTTAACTATGGACGCGAACTTGCTATTAAGGCTTCTAAGAGCAAGAAAACTAACCGTAGAAAGTTCCTCTCTGCAGAGCATCCTTGTTAGCGTCTCCAAGTGCAGCAGAGCTCAAGTACTGGTCAGCCAATTGTACTCTCTTCACATTCTCTTGCTCCTGGACAAGCATGTTACCATACTCGAGCAACTTCTCGAGACTCATCTTGGGCTGGTCGAATTTTGGGGGGCCTTCCCTTGAGTTCACAAGCTTCTTTCCAATATTGTCAACTCCGACTCCACCGATCCACTTCCTTACTTCGTCGTCGTACACTCTTGCCCTCAAAGCACCAAAGAAATCTGCAACTCACATGATAACTCTCATGACATGTTTAGTATGCAGTACTAGATGCAACTAGAAATTATTGAATATGCACGAGTTAGAAAGAGTACTGTTTTAGCCTTTTAGACGAAGCTTACCGATGGATTGGCCAGGGAAGGTGTCAACGATCTTGACAACTTCCTCGTCAGGGACGTTATCAGTTCGGAAAATACCCTTGCAAACACCAATACGGTCCTCACGGGTGGGAGCCCAATAGAATTTCTCCATACGACCATCACGGATGAGTGGCGCATACAGTGTCGAGAAGTCATTACCAGTCACAATGATCGGAACGCGGGGGTTCTCCTCCTTGTTGTACATACCAGGGAGTTGTACATTGGTCGGATTATCGGCAATGTTCATGAGTGTGGCATTAACCATCTGGTTGTTGACGGTGTATTGGGTGGTGCCTCCCATACGACCAGCACCGGCATCGAGATCGTTAATGAAGAGGCAGCACATTTTCCCCTTCTTGATGATATCGGCTGCTTCACGGTACCTTTGCCTAATGAGCTTAGCAGGCTCTCCTGCATTTCCACTTTCCAATTCTCCAGCGCTCATCATGATTGGGCTGTATCATAGACATTAATTTTAAGATCAAAATCTGATTAACATAAATTCGAACATGATCAATCATGGAATATGGACTCACTTAATTCCCATCTTAGAAAAGACAAGCTCACACTGGAATGATTTACCCTGACCTTTGCCTCCCCAAATACCCAAGATAAGAGGAACCTGTAAAACAAAGCGTTCCATTCGGTAAGATGGACTGTACAACACTGATTAGTTATATAATGATCGACAAGTAATTATCGAGTCTTGTCTTGTCTGATACCGGGCACAAAACATGGTCGTAAGATGAACGAACTGACTGCGTTAAGTCGGGTTTTCTTATAATAACGGATTTAATGAAGGAAATGTAACCTTGATGTTTGGCAAGGTCATAAAGTTTTTGCTGATGTGAACAATAAGCTTGTCCATGAAGGCAGGAGCAATGTAAAATCCTTCCATGGTGTTGTCAAAATTGTATCTGCAGCATCAATAACATCAGATTATGATCAAAGTCGAGCACTGAAGAAGATATGCAATAAATAAAATTTTAGAAAAAATTCCAAGTCGGACGAGCCACTAGTCCCCAATTTTTATCTCGTTGCGCAAATATGGAGGGGAAGGGCATTAGACCATATTGAACTAAAATAAGGAAGAAAAAAGTTAAATCTTGTCCATTATATTTGCAATATTATTTAATAGTTAATGCGTACTAACATGCGTATAGTGTATTAAAAAAAAAAATTCTCCTAGAATTTGAATAAGGAGAGAATATAGAAACTATTGAGAGTCTAGCTTAGAGTAGCCCCAAATTCATGCACTTAGTATTTGTTACTCACTTATAAAAAATTGTGCATGTACTAGATTAACAATAAAAGTTTCTATATTGGGTGATTTAACATGAAATCATATAATCATCATCTATTTACAAAAAATGAGTTTGTCACGTTAAGGGATAAAATCTCATATTGAATAAAGATGAAATTATAAATTAACTTATAAGGGATTGTGTTGCTCTTCTTTAAAAAGTTGACCTTTTAAGAAAGAAATTCGAGTCTTAATATGGTATCAAAGTCTATTAAACTCTAACGAGCAATTCGATCTAATTAAGATTAAAAAACGAACACACGGATTTCAAGATTTGTCTATTCAAATGAACCACAATCTTGCGAGGCATATTAAGAGTTAAAATCTCACGTCAAATAAAAATGAAAACTAAATCTATTAAAAACAATACTTAAATTAATTTAATCCTCTATAACAGTTCAAAACGAAATAATTCAACAGTTTGTTCTTACGTTCGAAGCCCCTGGCTGATGTACTCATAGGAGTTCATGACAACGTCATGGGTTCCCATTCCGGTGGGAGCTTGGAAGAGTGAATCCACCATACCCTTTCCTCTGGCGATATCCTGTTGGTCATCGGAAATATCGGTGACAAGACCCTTCCATCGGTCGGAGTCTGTCTGTTTCTTGTCGTCAATCTCAGCGACAACCTTAAAGTTTCCGGATGAAACCTTGGGGATTAATGCAGAGTTCACCTTCTTCAGGCTGCTGCCCAAGAAGGAGGAGCTGGGGACTGCAGCAGCTCCATTCAAGTTCAACTACATAAATTTAAAGAGCTGCTTGTTATATTCTCCAATATTTCTGTTGAAGACGTTTATGAAATTATATACGCACTTTTGACGAATAGCTGAAGCCAAGCGCGTGTTGAACAGAAATATTTAGAGAAAAAATATGTATCCTTCGTATTAACGACAAGCCCACAAAGCAAAACACGCAAGAAAAACTTCTGTTTTAACATAGCTCTTTTAATTTTATTTGAAGTGAACAAGAACTGTCCAAAGGAAACCAAGAAAATAAGTAGAAAATTGTTATTATTACTAAAGTAAACTGGACGGCACTGGATAATGTTAACAAAGAAAAACAAATTAAAATCCTGTTTATAAGTGAAGTTCTCTAATCTCTATATTCTGTACCAAATATGCCATAAATAGCTAAGAAACCGTTCAGTACGCAATACTAAACAAGATGCGAAGAAATTACGTACCGGTGCACGGTTGACAGCTCCGACAGTCGAGATGGCAGCTGCCATTACTGTTGATGATGCCACAGCTGAGTAAGTGGTTGTAGAGAGATAAGAGAACTTTGAGTGGTAGGTCGGAGTTGCTGGTTGTAGTGTAATGATGGACTTTTATATGCGTTAAGAAGAGTGTAGACTGTAGACAAAACAAAGAGATTGGCCTTTGCATTCTCAAAAGCCACACAATCAAGATTGCCCATCTGCCACGTGGCAGTTAAAGATTGCATGGAATTCAATTATTACAAGGGTTTGAGGTTAGCATCTTAGCTCCATTCTTCTCCACTAAATTTGGTCACTTATTTACCATACAATTGTAAAGTTTGAAATTCTCTTTGGAATTAGGATAACAAAAATATCAAACGCATATTTCCTTCACGGTAAGCGAAATGGTTGGGCAGCAAGAGACGGATCTACAAGGGCGGTGGGTGACCACCCGCAATTTTAATTTTCTTTTAAAAAAATATCTATGTAAAAAGATTTTATATTTCTTCAATACATAGATAAATACATTTATATTTCGACACTCGACCATTTTTTGCTCCCCACAAAAATCTTGGCTCCTTCACTTCGAAGTATATCAATGGTAATAACTAACTCCAGTTATTGAATATGTTGTAAAAGTTTAAGAGAGAAAACATATAGAGAAAAATGAGCAAGCAAAATAAGGAATTAAAAAAATAGTTTTTTCCGACAACTTCCCTGAGGGGAATTGTAACAATTGGTACCAGAATTTAATTTAAGTCTCGTTAGACAAAAATTTTGAATTTGAATCTCGAGGGACGCGATAGAAAGTCATGAGGCGTAAGATAATAGATGATTTCTCAAAGCGAACAGTATATATGATATAAATACTTAGACACGAGATTCGGGTCGTTATAAACAAATCGCGCTTTTTGTAACGATCTGACCCTTGTATCTAAACAATTATGTTATACATACTGTCTATTTTGAGAAGACATCTTCCCTCTTATCCCTTTCAAAGTGGATATAATGACTTTGGCACGAGGTTCGATCATCACGGGAATACTTGAGCAGCACAACACTTGTATACTCTATCATACCCTCATTTTAGTACGTTTATCTAAAATTTATTATATGGTTTGAAAAATTCGTGATTATTTTTGTGAAAACTCACTACAACACATTAAGTCATTTATAGCTTGCAAAAAATGCTATCTATCATGTTCTATAACATTTTTCGAAATACTATCTTAGATGGTGTTATTATAACGTTTTACAAATGTTATTATAAAATGCTATGAAAACAACTTTTACATAGCATTTTATTATCGTAATGGTTTTGAGTATTTATAGCATTTTTTTCATGCAATCATTTTTAATTTGATAGCATTTTTTTTGTAATAATTTAGACTTTAATGACATTCTTTAATTGTCATGATTACATTTTCAATAGCATTCTTTTTCCATCATATCTTTTTAATATTTATAGCATTTATTAAATATATTGTATTATTTTTAATAGCATTTTTTTATTATAATGTATACATATTACATAGCATTCCTAATTCCTATCAAATGTAAATATTCAATGCCATTATGTTTTGGACTAAAAATATGAACAACAATAACCAAGCTAATAATAAATTCCAAACAACCATCAATATTGTTTTGTAGAAATTTACAAATATAGCTGTTCAATAGAGAAATCTAATTATGTTATGTCTCAAACCAAATACTAATAGAATTATATGCTTGAAAATGAAATAAACAAAATTAAATTAGAATCATATCATTCTAGTTCTTCAAAAGAAAATTTCTTGAACTCTTGCAACTTGTTTGGAGAACACATCCATCAAATCAATGATGCATTTAAATATGAAAATTAATAAAATTCATACGACTTGTGCATCCTTGTCCACTTTGAGATTTCTTGCTTTTGCATGCATTATTTGTCTAGTTAAATTTTTTGTTGAAAAATAGTTTTTAAGAAATTAAAATTGACACGTTTCTGTTTCCTCTGAAATTGTGGTTGAAAGCTATTTCTAGAAAGTTCTCCTTTTGGATTTCAAAGAATTAATTTCACGGCTTTGATGGGGGAGTTCGCTAAATTTATGAAATGCAATATTTCCTGTATTCGCGTTCCATTGTTGGCTTGTTACAATAAGCTCACAGCCACTTCACATATCATCAAACAAGTTCTTTAATGCATTACTTCTTCAAAATAAAATATTCAATTTCTTTTTGTTTATCCTGCTATTGTTGGGTAAGTGTGCGACTTCACTCCACAAATATTCGGTGCATGTTTACCCCTGTTTGAAAGTCCTTATTTGAGAAAATGGAGTTCTAAGTAATGATTAAAAAAATAAAAAAATTTGAATTTACGTATAAAATATTTTACTGTATAAATATGATGAAATTAAATATAACAATTAAAGAGTTTTGAAATAACGATTGTCAAAAGAGGTTTAGTAAGACCGTGTTCAGCCCCATTTTTTTGGGGAAAATGTGTTTTTGAATGGTGAATTTTTGAAAAATGTGTGATTAAAAAATAAGAAAATGTACTTAGTTTACACACGAGTGAGCATCGTATCCAATGTAATCCAAACTAAAACCAAACATGCTATTACTATGCTACAAATACCATCATGATTAGGATAATTCTAACACAGGTTTCAGAAACACGAGTCTCATAGGGTCAAGTGAAGAATAAGTAGAGTCTTCTGCAATTCAAATGGAGGCAAGTGCATCATCCGCCGCAGGTTTCAAACCACAAGTCTCAAGCCATTACTTCGTTAATATCCTAGTGCATTATTGTACAAATAGTCTCAATGCAAGATGACACTGAAATTCTGTCATGTTTTCGCACTGAATAAAGTATGCTTCACTTCGAAGGGCGTATACTTTTAAATAGAAGAGTTTTGGCTGTCAAAAGCCCATAAACAGTTTGAAACATAGGAACAGAATGGCATTATGACAATTAGAAACTGACCAGAGGCCTAGGATAACTAACTGGCAACACAAGTATCAAATTCCAATTAGAAGTGCCAAAACAGAATCATCTAACATCATAAAAATTTAGCAAAATTTAGGGGGAAACAAAACAGAGAGAAAAGAGTACATGCGATATAATCTACAAGATACAACGTTTAGTTGTTTATCATGGCAGTCGAAGCAAGTGTATCACAAATAGAACTCTCAACCAGTACTTAATGGTTATGAATGACAACAAAAATGTACCGCAAAAACTAGAAATTTCAGTTATCCATTCATGTAAACACGTAGTTTCAACATGAACTCTCAGATCAAACTTGGTCTTCTGTGAAATTAATGGCAAGATCCCAATAATGAGCAACCCCATGATCTGAAAAGAATTTGTATGCAGCAGCTTCAGTTCTGCAATCCTGGACGAAAAATCTATTAAAACTTGGTCTAGCAACACTCCCCTGCCAGACGAGCACACATTTGTTCACAGGTTTATCCTCATCATCATTTTCATTCTCCTCATCTTTCTCGACAGTAGCAGTCCAATCTATCCTCCTCAGCATAAGCTTCCCGTATCTCTTGATAGATTTGGCACCACCTTCGACGACGACGACATTTATCCCTTCTGAAATCACAGCACATCCAGTCAGCCTATTCTCCCGGGCATTAATGTCAACCTTAAATCGGGCCTGAGGATGCGAGAGGTCATTGATCTTGTAAACCGACACTATAGTTTCCAGCATACTTTGGTCATCAAAAAGCTTCCTCTCTTTCTTTTCACGGCGCTCTGCAGGAGTGAGCTTACGAGCAACATTTCTGTCAATGTGAGCTTGTTCACGCTCAGCAGCAGCACTTCTGATTTCCATTTCAAGCTTAGTGGGATCCTGGGTTGCTTCTGAACCAAGAACTTTCATGAGATTGCTCATTTTGACTTTTGGTTTTGGAGGCTCTACCATGCCTAGTCTAATCATCTCCTGTTTCTCCTTCTCCCTAGCTAAACGACGCTGGGTTCGGAGTTTCTTCTGTTCTTTCTTGGTTAGCTTCAAGGGCTGAGGTGGAGGAGGAGCTGCTTCAGCAGGAGGTTCAATAGGCCGAGGGTGTTCAACATATATGGTAATTTTTTCCATTTTCAGTTTATCTTCAGTTACAGTACCATCAGCAATATCACTGTAATTACCATGTTGTAAGAAAGGCACATCCCTGCAAATCAGAAAGAAAAAAATATTAGAGAAGCAAAACATGTGATAATGACAGTAAAATACTATTTATTCTTGCCCCCCAAATTTGATGACCAACTACAACGGGATAAAACTTTTCTACCCAACCCCCACCCTTCAAAAAGACCTAAAAAGGAAAGAAGTACAATCTTAAGAGTTATATAGCCAATCATGATTATTAGTCTCTCCTCGTACAGGAGAAAAAATGGAAAAGAGAACCTCTTATAAGAATATCAATTGTGTTTAAAATTGAATAGATCAGCGCACGAAGGTAACACATTTAATTTCAACACATGCATATTTTAGACCATAACAAAATTCCACTGCTTACAACAGAAACTTTATCTGACAAAAGTATACCAAGAAACTACAGTAAAGTTTTTTAAACACATTTTTGTTGCAATTGCATTTCTTACCAAGTTTCTTAGACTTTTATTGTAAATAGTAACACAAAAGAAGTCTTAAGAAATTATCCAAAATCCTAAACCCATTAAAAAATGAGGCAACTTACCACCACTCCACCTCAGGAATTGGATCCTTCTTTTTTTCTTTGGTGATAATCCTTTCACCTACTTCTATGAAATTTGGGTTCATAACTGGCTCTGCCTTTGCCTTTGCCAGCTGTGCTTGCTTTACCTTTAGTTCCTTGGCTTTTGCTTCCCCAAATTGCGACTGTGAAAGAAGATGTAAACAGAATTGGACCACAATAATTATGTAAAGCAGAATTAATATATAAAAGTACGCAGAAAAAAGATTACCTTCAGCTTAATGATTTCAGCATCTTTTGACCATTTGCCTTCCTCAACAAACTGGAAACTCATTCTCTTAGGCCTCAAAAGCTTAGTCTTGTCAATTCCCATCCTTGCATCAAAATGAGGATTATTTTCCAGATCCTCCTCAAGTTCAGGTTTTAGAATTTGGAAAGCATCTTTTTTTTGCTTGTTGATGTTTACCTGCAAGGTAAATATGTGAAGAGTAAGTAAAAGCCAGAAACGAAGAGAAAAAATCGATTATGGATGCATATACCTTTAGGGTGCTCAAGCTGTTCACTTTAGGAACATTCACCACATTGCCAAGCTCATCAATTTCCCGGCCTAGTGCATCCAAACGAAGAACAGGAGCTTTGGCAGGCTTTGGCTGCATGGTAACATCAGGGGGCATCTGCCCTGGAAACATATTAATCAGGGGAGCAAACTCTGGATCTTGTCGAAATCCCATCTTGGCAGCCAGCTCCTGTGCACGTTTTACAGCTTCATATTTTTGCGTTGTAAGCCCAGTGAGATGAGGTAAGCCACTTGGTGGTGGGTTCGCAGAAGCAACAGCTGGTAAAGTTGTTGTGCTTGGATTTACTCCAGTAGAAACACCTGGTGCAGTTGCCGAAGCAACAGGCGTTGACAATATACCTTTACTGGAGGGTGGGACTTTAGCAGCTTCCTTTTGAACCATTTGTGGACTACCCTCTCTTGTTGAGCCAGCAGTTTTGTTCAACTGCAATGGGGGGAAAAGGACAAGTGGATATGGCATACAAGTGAAAAGTTATTGTAACATATCATCGTCTCTTGCTAAGCCAGAAACTAAGTTCACCAATGTAACAATTAAAAGAATAGGACGAAGGTTATTGAACATCTAAAGTGCCCAACAGCTAACTATCTTAGCAGCAACTTACCAAAGGAATCCTCTTCATCTTTTCCGCAAGCTCCTTCTGCATTTGTAAAGCTCTCTTAGCTTTCGTTAAAGCATCAAGTGATAAGCCCCCACTCTTGCCAGCATCTGAAGCTGTCCCATCTGTACTCAATTTATCAGGAACCTCATGAGATCTGCTAATATTAACTCCCTTATTTTCATTTCTAGTATAAATGGGAGACACCTTGGTAGCAGAAGAATGACTGTGATCCCCAGAATTGTCAGGTACCACGCTGGATGGCATAGCAAGTGGTCCAGTCGCATCACCCTGGAAGTACATAAATGACAAATTTTAATCCACCTAACCAATGAAATGTATAAGAAGAAAAAGTTTAAGAGATGTCAGGTAAATCTTCAGATTATTAAGCATTTCAAGGCAAACACGTCACATCAAAATCAGCAGCAGCAGCACTCATTTCAGGATCTACCCTCAAACTAAAACTCAAAGTAGCCCGCAAGAAAGGAGCAAAGTAACTCAGATCAAAGCAGTAACATTCATTATGAGTGCATCTAAGGGAATTGGCCGAATAGTCAGTACTTAGAAGGCTTTCGCACTGATTAGCAATTATTCTGCTGAAAAGAGAATTCAATGGACAAATGCCACCATCAAGTTAGAGAATACCAGCTACAGAAAAAGATACAAAGAACATACAGTTACAATCATCCAAAAAGAAAGTTTAGACGAAGTACATGAAAATGATATTAAGAAACATAAGTATTTATGACCAAATGGAAGTGGGCATAACAATCAAGAATTCCATGCACGCACACTGCATGCACGACCAAACCAAAAACAAATATGAACTATATTCCAAGTTTCTAACTTATGAAGAGTTAATAATCAGTGAGAGCACTTGTTGCCATATCGCAATTAATAAACGATTTAGAGGAGCAAAAATAAAGAGATTCCCAAACAAAGCTAGATTTATATTTATTACTTCTCTTCAGAACATGTTGATCTATGAAGCACAGACACAGATGTCTGGTCGTGTCATATCCAACATTGACAATCTGTCACCCAAATTTTCAAAAGAATCAGGACACAACATGTAAGGGACACACTGAATAAAATAATGTTTAAATTTTTTAAATTTTTAATATTTTAATGTAGGAACACATTTTTATTTTGTTAGTCTTTCAAATTGTATGTCTTTTTGCAATTAAATTGAAAAATTAAATGAGACTTTTTACAACTAAAGTTAATCTTGCGACAGTATCTCATTCTGGGTCAATAACTGTCTCTAGCTGCCCAAATTCCTTTTTGTCCCAAAAACCTCGTTAACCCTAAAAGAAAACAGCCGTTAAAACAAAAGTAACAATTTGTCCAGATTCATCCATCCGCCTCTTCTTCTCCCCCACTTCACAGATCCACCCTTGCCTACCTCTTTGCACGTTCCAGATCTCTCTCCCTCTCATTTTCTCAATCAACCAAGCTGAGGTCATCTTATATTCTTTTCAATTCTCCTTTCTTTCTAGATAAATGTTTCAGCCCTGTGTATCTGACGTATCCCCAGAGTGTCGGCTGCTTGAATGAAGAAAAGAAAAAGGGGACAGGCCATGTGGCATTTCCAACGTNCACAGATCCACCCTTGCCTACCTCTTTGCACGTTCCAGATCTCTCTCCCTCTCATTTTCTCAATCAACCAAGCTGAGGTCATCTTATATTCTTTTCAATTCTCCTTTCTTTCTAGATAAATGTTTCAGCCCTGTGTATCTGACGTATCCCCAGAGTGTCGGCTGCTTGAATGAAGAAAAGAAAAAGGGGACAGGCCATGTGGCATTTCCAACGTGTCAGACACAGATACTCCGGCCTCTCAGAAGTGTATGTGCTTCATATATGTTAATTACCTATTTAACCTTGTCCTTTAATTGAAAAATCTCATACATCAAAAAATTGAAAATTGAAACAGAAATCAGAAGCATTCAAGAAAAACAATTTTTTGGAACTTCATTTTCTCATAATCAAGAGTCCATCTATATTAGATGAATCATAACCAAATTCA
>CAIGRN010076094.1:0-21099 GCA_903798345.1 Fraxinus anomala
ACCGATAATATGTGCATACATATTATTCAATATATCTTCTATATAAGCATGAAATTGAATATAGAATCGACTTACGAAACCAAGTATATATATGTAGATGAATTCGTGACTTTCCATACTTCGATGAAAGCCATTTTGATCTTCAATTTAAAACCTTTCATATAATAATAAAAAGTAGAATTTCTGAAATCAAATACAACGTAAAGAAATCAGAAAGAAGAAATAGGAGATGAAAGTGAAAGATTGGTCGAGGCAACTGAAACACTATTCCCTTAAGATGTACTTGCCTTGCATCGATGTTAATAATTTTTCGACAATCATCTCCTAAGATACAATGACCACGTCTAGCTATAGGTGCATTCCAAATGTCTTAGACCAACAAACTAGAAAGAAGTTTCCAACCATAACTTTGATGCAAAAATGATTACTTCTATAAAGTATGTTTAAACAAAACCAAAATGTATGTATGGAATGGAATGGAATGAATAATAAATGTTCTAGTGGTCCTTTATATAGAAGGTGAAGGAGTGTGGTTAGAGGGACATGCTCCAAAACTCAGCATTTTCGAGTGGCGTAATGCAATGAGCTATCGCTCGCTGGTGCTTGAGCGGTGGCCTCACATGCTAAATTTCGATTTTTCCTTCAAACTTTGGACTACAATTTCTAATTCATCCGGAATTCGTTTTTGGATTCCAAATATACTACGATGATATATTCAATGAGTAGAACAAGTTAATCTATTTACTTTCATAATTTGACTATCGGATCAAGTTTAAATATTTGATCGAAATTGATACAAAGTCACTTTTCAAAGTTTATACTTAAACCAAAATTTCAGTTCTTAAACCAAATTCCAAGAATCCCTCACATAAATGAAAATTCCATATATACAAATGATAATGCAGACACTAGTAGAGAGAAAATTGAAAAACATTGCATCAAGAGAAGTACCTTCTGGACTCGAACATTTATTAATGAAATACTATTGAATTTACTAGCTAATTGGTGAAAGCGATGCCTTGAACTATTCAACAGTTGGAGTAAATCAAGACAATAGTACTTACACAATGTCTTTCCAAAATCGTTCATGGTTCTCATGATTGTGTTCATTTTGGCCATGAAACACTCTTGAATTTCATAAGCGTTTAGATAATTTTAGCCTCAACCAATTCTCATCGAAGCGGCCCCACTTCACACTTACATATTTGACCTCCTATTAAGAGTATTATGCCATACTCCACTTGACTTAATCACAATATATGATTAATTAAAATGTATAATAACCTTTTAACATTATGCATAAAGCACTTTAAATATCATAAGAATGAGTATGAATAATTTTTGAAGTGCTTCATAAAATCTTCATAATTTAGTTGCCCATTTAAATCAAGATCTTGAAATCTCCAATAAAAAAATGTAGGATTACCATTACAAAGATTCTAACGTAGTAGGCTTAATCTCATTATCGATATGCAGTATACTTGATTTCTTGGTAAACATATATAAAATGGATCAACGAGTTTACACCAATGAGATTAACTGCTCGTGATATTGTGTCTACGACATATATGTCTAGACTTATCATTACACGTGACTTAATATCTCATCAAATATAGATAGCTAACGATTGATTCATTTAATAGATACAAATTGTCACTAACTAAGAAATCCTCTTATGAGAACCATAGTACGGGAGCTAGCAAGGACAGTGAGCCGTTGATCGTGGAGGAATGACCAATGACTAGGTCACGAGCAAAGAAGGTCAAAAAAGCCATGAGATTACTTGTTCTGGCTATGGTAGATGAAACATTGACCACAACAAGTAAAATGACAAGTTTCATATTGGACGTATAGAACGAAATAAGATAGATCAACTTGGTTCGAGCAGCGGATGAGAGAGCTGAAGTAAAGACCTAAGTGACAACATAGGGTAACTAAGTATGCTGCCACATAGCCCCTTACCGAAACTCAGTTGAAGGCCATTAAGTTGTCCATGTGATCGCATGAGAGAAGCCTATGTGGCTGTATCGTTCAAAACTGAGACGCTATTTTTCAAAATTCACCTAGACTTCTATTTTTATTAAAACTCTTGTATGGTATCTTTTGATATCTTTTATGGCTTAATTCTATTTTTAATTATGTTTTAGGGATTCCATATAAATAAGATTATTTTTTTCATTGTAAAAAGACACAATTTGAAAAATAAAATTGCAAGACATTTTGCTTTCTTCTCGTTCTTTATCAAATTAATTTTGAACTTATCAAGAATTAAATTCTTGTGGCGTTCAACAATTCAAGTAAGGTTCATAAATTTTGTGATCACGGGGTCAAGATGTTATTGCAATTTTCTTGGTTCTTTGGGTCAATAATTTATTGGGCCAAACTTTCTTTCAAACGTTGATTCTTGACTTTCTTGAGTTTGATCTAATTTGTTGTGGGTTTCGTAGTTACAATTGTTATGTGGTTTCACATCATCCTCTTATGAAGCTACATGCTTCTCACTAGCTTTATCTATTTCTAAACATGGTTGGAGGATTTCTAACATATTATTGCACTAGTTAAACAATTTTACTAGTGTATTTCATACATGAGTATTCAATTTTCAACACTGAAATATTACAATGCATTTCAAGTTTACAAATATTCTTCAAATATTCCAAATATTCTTGCATATCCAAACAAACACCATAATCGGCTTTCACCCCCATTTTATTCACTTTAGACTTTATACTTGAACTTAGAGTTTATCAACTCTTTCAAAGTCCAATTCATCCATTAGATAAATAATGCTACGTGAAAGTCTTAAGTATTTTCAATTTTAGTGGTCGCCAATTCATATTTTTTACTTCAATCAGACTCTCTTTAATTTTGATTACACAATTTAGATCAAGGTCATCACATGGACCAACAATGCTTTCAAAGCTTATACCAACGCAATTGGTTCGACGATTGAAGTCAATAAGTTGTGGTAATTGCACATAACTATACACATTTTATTGTAGTATAGTACAACAATGAAGATGGCTAAGCATCTTGATTCACAAGAATTGCAACTTCTCCAAATGTATGCAACTATTCATATTTGTGAAATTTCACAAGATAATAATATTTCATGTCAAATAATAAGGTACCTATTTACCCTTATTCACCGTATTCCAACTTGAATGAATGAATCAAACATATGTTGGAAAGTTGTGTCTCAAAAGACACAATCCAACAAAAGGACACACCTCTTAGAATTAATATTTATGAAGAGATATACCCATTGAAATATAATCATACCTAACGTCAAATTTTTCATATGAAAATACACACCTTTTCATCTAAAGTGAGCCTAGAATATTCCATAATATTCTACATAATTTTTCAATAATTCCAAGTAATTAAGTTGCTTAATTCTCATTATCAAATAATTATTCCACTTAAATAATTAATTAAAATTGGATAGAGCCAATTTTCGATACAAAGTTTCGACAAAAGGAATAATGAAAGTTCATACAGTTTCAATAAAAAACTGGCATCTTAACTATATTTATTTTTATTACGAAACCAGAAATCCAAAACAACGCATTTGCTTATTCCAAACATTTATACATCCATTTTATAAATTTATTCTATTTATAGTCAACATAAAATATGAGGAATGTTAATGTCTTGTCGAAATCCATTCACTTCCTTATTTAGAGATACTGCAATCTCATTCAGTATTATCATTTATCCATCTTTAATTGGGCATCTAGATATGACCGTATTCATCATATGTAATAATACAGTGAAATGCTACTATTAAATATTCAAATTAGTTCGATAGACCGTTTCAAGTATTGAATTTGATCATTGCTCATCTTAATATCAACTAGCATATCAGCGCAAATAATAATTCAATATTATTTCGAACTATCTTTGAAAATAATTGGCCTCCATTTGGCAATCCACAAATCTAACCGTTTGAGGTTTCATTATTCAAAGATTTCAACTATGTCTTAATATGCATTCTCTTGTAAGAACAATTTTCTTTCTAAAAAGAATTATACAATCTTTGCAGACCATAGTTTTTATCCTTCACAAATGAATGTCCTTTTACAATCATCATTCTAAGGATATTTGGCGTCATCACCAACTATAGGCACCATCTATACCTTATAGAAAAGATTCCCAACAATTAGAGTAATCATATAAATTTGCCATCAAATTTTATCTACAAACTTGATCCGCCAATCCAAACCTTGTGTGGATATATAGTGGAAAGAAACCCCATTTAACCATATAGGTGAGCATCAAAATATGCCGCCTCATGTGAGTCACATATTCAAATATTCTCCAATCAAAGGAACATACAATTTCCTCCATGCCCGTGCACTTTGTTCAAAATTGATAAAACACTTGCATGCACCAATTAGTAAATATCAAATGAATTCACGATTCAAGTAATCTCATGTATTTTAGCATGTCCATGAATTTTCATATTAACAAGTTACCATTTGGTATACCCAATGCCACCAAAATGGATTTAGATAATGAAGAGACACCTCTTTATGATGTATAAAATCAATTTAATTAATGTTATCAAAACATGCAAATAAATAAGTATTTTATTATAAAAACCATTAGTTGCAATTTATGAAAGTAGACAACTTTCCAGATTTAAAAAATACAATACATGACAAAAATAAATTCCATTCATACCAATGGATACACTCCCATTAAAAAATTTATCATTCAAAACAACCTTCTTCAAATTAATTGAAAAGATACAATCTTTCACATAAATTTCATACATGATTTATACATCACATTAATGTAACAAAAATTCAATATGCATAATTTAAAAGACATGTATCTTCATTGCACATAGAATAAGAAACCGAACAGTCACAGTTCAAAAGAGTTGCACAAAATTCCATTTTCTCCTCCCATTTGCACATGTACCATTCAAAAAGAAAGATCAACAGATGTATGGACCGATTCAATGCAAAATCGTATAAAATATTTATTAATAGGCTCCATTTCACTGTTCTATCATGAGGCTCGTGATCACATTGAAACTATCAAATAAATATTATATATGAAATTGAATATAGAATCGACTTACGAAACCAAGTATATTTATATAGATAAATTCGTGCCTTTTCATACTTCGATGAAAGCCATTTCGTTCTTCAATTTAAAATCTTTCATATAATAATAATAAGAAAGTTAGTATTTCTGAAATGGGTAAATTAGTAAAAAACGCATTTACCTTTCACTATTATTGTGAAAAGCGTAATTACCTTTCAATTTTTTTTTGGCATTTTCACTATTATTTCCATCATTTATTGCGCAAAGTCTTTTCCATCCATTTTCTTAATTAAAGGCAGTGAAATAACGAATATATCATTCTATTTAAATAAAATATAAAGAAAAAGAAATAATTACAACCATGGCTTAATTTTTTTAAAAAAAGTGTAAATGAGTCCTAAATAAATTATTAAAAGTGTAATTAACACATAATGTCCATACATTTCACTATAATTATGAAAAATGTCTATACTTTTCATTTTGTTTTTGATATTTTTACCTCTAATTACGCATTTCATTGCGCAAGCCATTATTTATATCCATTTATATCTAATTTTTCAATAAAAAATGTGAAACGACGAATATATCCTGATATTTAAATACAAAAAAAAATTAAAGAAAAATAATTTTTTTAATTTCAAATTTTTAATAATTTATTTGGGACTCGTTTGAACTTTTTTTATAAAAAAAAATATTTAATTTTTTATTTTTTAATAATTTATTTGAGACTCGTTTTCACTTAAAAAAAATTAATTTCTAATTTTTTAATAATTTATTTGAAACTCGTTTTGCATTTTTTTAAAAAAAATGGGACTATTGTTGTAATTAGTTCTTTTTTTTTTTCATTTAAATATGAGTGTATATTCGTTAGTTCACAATTTTTTTGTTGAGAAATCGAATGAAAATGACTAGAAATGATGGTTTGCGCAATCAAATATATAACTAAGAGTGAAAATGTCAAAAAAATGAAAGGTATAGACATTCTTCACAATAATAGTGAAATGTATGAACATCTAATTACACTTTAATAATTTATTTTGGACTAGTTTGCACTTTTTTTTAAAAAAAGGGACTATGGTTGAAATTAATTTTTTGTATTTGTTTTTGTTTTATTTAAACAGAATGGTATATCCATCATTTCACAGCTTTTAATTAAGAAAGTGGATGAAAATGATATTTTCAGCAATGAAAGGTGAAAATAAGGGTGAAAATGTCAAAAATAAAAGGTAATGACATTTTTCACAATAGTAGTGAAAGATAAGGACGTTATGTGTTAATTACCCTTTCTGAAATCAAATGCAATGTAGAAAAATTAGAAAGAAGAAAGAGGAGATGAAAGCGTAAGATTAGTTGAGGCAAGTGAAACACCATTTCTTTAAGATGAATTTGCATCGCATCAATGCTAACGATTTTTCGACAATTATCTTCAAAGATACAACGATCACGTTTAGTGATAGGAATACTAAACGAACTCAAACGGAGTTTCCTTTCTACCATAACCATAACTTTGATGGAAAAAAGAATCACTTCTACAAAGTGTTTTAAAACAAAATCAAAGTGTAAATATGGAATGTGATGAATAATAAATATTATAGGGGTCTTTTATATAGAAGGTGAAGGTATGTAGTTGAAGAGACATTCCACAAAACCTAGCATTTTTAATGAGAGGACACAACCCACCGCTTGCCTACCACCCATGTGGCGTTGGAACGACACAATGCAATGAGCTATCTCTCACTTGGTGCTTGAGCGGTGACCCTACATGCTGAATTCTGATTTTCCTTCAAAATTTGGACCACAATTTCTCATTTATCCGAAATTGATTTTTAGATTTCAAATATATTACGACGATCTATTCGACGAGTAAAACAAGTTAGTCTATTTACTTTCATAATTTGACTATCGGATTAAATCTAAATATTTGACTTAAATTGTCACAAAGTCACTTTTCAAGGTTTATACCAAACCAAAATTTCAATTCTTAAACCAAATTCTAACATAAGTTAGGGTGGATATATTACCACCACAATTTTTATTTGACGCACCACATTTTAATTGTAGTGAAACTCTTCAATCTTTGCTCATTGCAGCAATTATTTTATTAATTTTTTCGTTGAATTCTTATATTTAACCTTCTATTAATTAGCACGTCTCGTCTTTGATAATGATTTATATCAAAATATTTTATTTTCACATTTTGAAATGAGGGAAAAATATTTTTTCGCACTTTTTTTTTTAAAAAAATATGATGAAAAATAAGTTGTTTTACTCTATTTCAACGGACTTTTGGACTTAAAACTGTTATCAAATACAAAATATGTTAGCTAATGAAAAGTTTGAGGATAAGAATGTCATAGAAAATTGTTTGGGACATAACTGTTATAATGAGAAAAGATTAAGTACCTCAAGTGCAATTAAAATGTGGTGCAAGAAATAAGATTTGTAGTGTGAATAATTACCCTTTTAAGTTTAGGGAAATTCCATTTGTATAGGGCCATTACAAAGGGGGACAAATTCTATTGGCAATCTTTTTGGCTGATATGTGTTTATTACACAAAGAAAGCAGAACAAGTCTAAGAATACATCCCTAGTTTTTGGAAATTCCATTTCAATCCAATATCCGATTTTGAGACATTTTAGAGAAGAAAGAGCTCATGAGAAAGCTCGTTAGTGGAAATTGTAAAAAGTAACTTTGGGCTCATCATCGATTACAAGCTCGTCCTTGCCATTTACGGGACTGTTGTCCTTCTTGGAGAGCCAACTGGAGCCCAAAAAAGAGAGATTAGCTAGTGCCCACGCCCACCCCATGGAGAAAGTTTTGATGCCGTTGCCAAGTCATGACATTATAGGGGTATCACTCCTCATCTTTTTTGGCTTTCCTAAAATCGAATATTTTGAAACCCAAAAAAATTGGTTTTCCTTAAATTTAAATGGGAGATCAAAAGATTTAATTACTATGTGTATCTTGGTGGTCATTACTACTTCTCCTCCTTATACTAGGGGAATACCTATCCATTTTCTCCCCCTATACCAAGGAGACACCTGTCCTCCTAGTAGTGTACATGGCCAAGCATGCTCCTTAAGTTTATACTTAGATAGGCTATTAAGTCATTTGACTAATTAATAATTATTTCAAATGTCTGTCAACAAGTGCATTGATCTAGGTCAACATGTCATAGAGTCGTGTCTTGTCGGATTGGCTATTTCGACTTAGTCAGCGTATATTGATAAAAGTGATCTTGTATGTAAAAAAGAAACTTGATTAAAACAGTAAAGTTCCTTTGTCTATGTCGACCCAAATGTTTGGCATGCTAAAATAAATGTCATATCAGAGCAATACTAGTCTAGCATAATACGTTTTGTAATGACTTAAGAGTGATCGTCTAGCCACTTGTAGATCAACTCGATTGAGCAAAGAAAGTAATGTTTTGGAGGTTTATAATAGACTCAAATACACTAAAAAGAATATGTTTATTCGATAGCAGCTCATCACATACCATCTTAAAGTGATTAGGTAAACACCAAGCCACATCAAAATTCGACCTGTTAACGAATAACAATTTTATTCAAAATACTATATAATAATTACCAAATAAAGAAAGTAAATAAAAATTTGAAAAATACCCCACCCCAAATGACATCAATAAAGCTCGAGATTTTGGCAGCATTGATACAGAAGCTAACGTGATCAAATTTGAATGACTTTTTTTTTTTCTTTTCCATCTTTCATTACTGTCATGTCAAGTGTGTTCGTTAAAATTTCTTGTCGAAAATTTGTACCTAGCATGATTGAAATGACATATACCTAGAAAAAAGAAAATAGTACAGACCAAATTCCTCATAGTACAACTGTACAGTAAAAAATGCGATAAACAAAAAAACATGGTATAGCATAAGACCACTTTCCTTTTCCCACCCCAACCATTTTCTCAGCACACGAATACACACAAACATACAGGAAAGTTCACCTTTTTGACTCCACCAATGACTTGTTGGAATCCTCCACAATTTTTCTGAATTTTGTGCAAGTCTGTTAAATTTTCATAAGTTGAATTCGAGTGATATATGGCGACAAAACCACCACCAGGAATACTCCCTCAGAATAAGCAGACCCAAAATCCGACAGCAATCGAACAAGAAAAGCGAATCGAAGAGATTTTATCATACCCAATTTTGTTGTCGGATAGGGTTGATGAAGCTGTAAAAGAGGCGGAATCGTTCAAGTTAGAGTGCTTGGAGGTGGGCAAGAAAGTGGGTAATCTTTGCCAGATGCTACGCGCCGCCGTGCGTCTTTCCACATCCACGACCGCTGGTGTTTCCTTCTACGACCGCCCCCTCCGCAGAATCGCCGCCGAGGTATCGAAACATATTGAAAAGTCATTGGCCCTTCTCAAGAAGTGCAAGCGGCGGAGCGTGCTCCGCCGTGTGGTTACCATAGTCTCTGCCGCCGATTTTCGCAAGCTGCTCGGCCACCTCGATTCCTCGGTGGCTGATATGAAATGGGTTCTCAGCATCTTCGAATCTGGTGGCGCCGGTGGAGGTATTGTTCTTAGTTTACCCCCCATTGCTAGTAATGACCCCATTATTTCTTGGGTTTGGTCTTTTATTGCTTCATTACACATGGGTCAATTGCAAGATAAAATAGAGGCTGCAAATGAATTAGCTTCATTAGCTAAAGATAATGATAGAAATAAGCAAATTATAGTTGAAGAAAGTGGAATTTCTCCTTTATTGAAGCTCTTAAGGGATAATTCTTCCCCAGATGCTCAAATTGCAGCAGCTGCTGCCCTATATAATTTAGCCAACGATAAGGAAAGAGTGTCATCGATAATTGATGAATTGGGGGTTCCGATTATTGTTCAGGTTTTAGGGGATTCGCCAATGAGGGTTCAAATAAGTGTTGCGAATTTGGTGGCTACAATGGCAGAGCATTGTCCACTGGCACAAGAGGATTTTGCAAGGGAGAATGTGATTAGGCCGCTTGTTACATTGTTATCATTTGATATATTCATGGAGGATCTGAAGATTAGAGTAGGGAAACAGAGTATTCATTCCATTGTGCAAATTAACAAGGAGATGGAGAAGAGTTTGAGTAGGCCGGGATTTGGTTCGTCATTGTCAATGCATTATTCCGAGGGGAGCACTAAGGGAGGGAATCACAGGAAGGAAAGGGAAAACGAGAAGCCAGAGGTGAAGCAAAAGTTGAAGATTAGTTGTGCTGAGGCATTGTGGATGCTGGCTAGAGGGAGTGTATCGAATAGTAGGAGGATTACGGAGACGAAAGGATTACTTTGTTTGGCTAAGCTTGTTGAAACCGAACAAGGGGAATTGCAGTATAATTGCTTGATGACAATAATGGAAATAACGGCTGCTGCAGAATCTAATGCTGACCTTAGACGGGCGGCTTTCAAGACAAATTCTCCAGCTGCTAAGTCAGTTGTGGATCAGCTATTAAGGGTTATTAAAGAGTCTGATACCCCAAGGTTGAAAATTTCAGCCATAAGGGCAATAGGTTCTTTGTCTAGAACATTCCCAGCCCGGGAGACGAGGGTCATTGGTCCCTTAGTCGAGCAACTTAGTCACAGTAATCAGGATGTGGCTACGGAAGCTGCTATTTCACTAGGGAAGTTTGCTTGTCCAAATAATTTTTTATGCATAGAGCATTCCAAGACAATTATCGAGTTCAAAGGTGTTCCGCCTGTAATGAGACTACTAAGGGACAATGAACGGGCAATGTTGCATGGATTGGTTCTTATCTGTTACCTAGCAATAAATGCTGGAAAGAGCGAGGATTTGGAACGAGCTGGAGTTTTGCCGGCTTTTGAGGGGATAGACCGTGCATTTATCGCTCAACATCCCGAACTGAAAGAATTGATTCCGCAGGCAATCTACCATCTAAGTGTGTTTCACCAGGCACACACTCACTCGGGTTTGCTCACTCAAATGCAGTTTTAAGTACCTGCAATTCGATTCTAGATTTAAGGAACTGAGTAGCATGAATAGTCAGTCACCAATGATGTATGATCAGGAGATGATGAATGATTATATATAAATATATGGCAAGGAAAACTACTATTGTAGTTGATTCGATGTCCGTATCAAATTTTTGCTGCTCGACTTTATGAATCCTATTCTCCGTGCCGTTGCTGCTTTCAACTTTTTGTAGGATTAAACAAATGGATTTTTTTAATTATGGAATCGAACATGAACTGAACTGTTTGATTTGGTTCAGTTCCACAATTAAGTGATTTCATTTGTAAGATTCCCCATTAGTTCTCGATTTTGTTCGATTCTCTACTAACCAAATCTAACCGGAGTATGCCCATCACTAATTTCTCAATTTGAGGTGGAGAAAATAACCAGGTGGAAGACTCCCATTTATAGGCACATAAAAAGAGATCCTTTTTGGGTAATCAGCATATTACGTTCCTATCTTTCATTATTATTGTGAAAAACGTCATTAACTTTCATTTTTTTTGACATTTTCACCATTATTTTCACATTTCATTATGCAAAATGTCATTTTCATCAATTTTCTTAATTAAAAGTTATGAATTGACGAATATACCCTTCTATTTAAGTAAAATAAAAAGGAAAAGAAATAACTAATTGCAATCATAATTTTAAATTTTTTTAAAAAGTGCAAACGAATCTCAAATAAATTAGGAAAAAGGTAATTAGTATATAATGTCTTCTACCTTCCACTATTATTGTGAAAAATATCTATATCTTTCATTTTCGACATTTTCAACTTTAATTACACATTTGATTGATGAAACCATCATTTCTATATATTTTCATCCAATTTCTCAATAAAAAGTTGTAAAATGATGAATATATCCTCCAATTTAAATATAAAAATAAAAAATAAAAATAAAGAATTAATGACACGACCGTCCCAAATTTTTTTAAAAAGTGCAAACAAATTTCAAATAAATTATTTAAAAAATTAGAAATTAAAAAGAATTTAATTTTTTTTTTAAATAAGAGTAAATATTCGTCATTCCACAACTTCTATTAAGAAATCGGATGAAAATGTATATAAAGGATGATTTGCGCAAATAAAGGTGTAATTAAGGGCGAGAATATCAAAGAAAGTGAAAGTTATGGATTTTTTTTTTCACAATAATAGTGAAAGGTAGGGACATTATGTGCTAATTACTATTTTACTAATTTATTTAGGACTCGTTTGCACTTTTTTAAAAATTTTGGGATTATAGTTATAATTAGTTCTTCATTTTTCTTTTTTGTTTTATTTAAATAGAATGATATATTCGTCGTTTCATAGCTTTTAATTGAGAAAATGGATGAAAAGAACATTTTGAGTAATGAAATGTGCAAATAAAGGTGAAGATGCCAGAAAATGAAAGGTGAAGGGTACGGACGTCATGTGCTAATTAACCATCAATTTTTTTTTTACTCTTACGAGACATTGATTTATGTCAATCCTATTACAAGGGAAAACGTGAATCATACGACACCCTTCACACTTTTTACCTGAGGGAGTTGCATGCGCATTTAACTACTCATATTTAGCCTCTAAATCTATAATGGACATCGAGGTAAGAAAAAAAATAAAATAGTAGATTTGTTAAGGGCATGTTTGGTAGGACTTTTGTTTCTACTTCTTATAGAAAAGCTTTTAAAAACTCTTCTACTTAGATAAAATACTTTTAAAAAATTATTCAAACACGTTCAAAATCAATTTTTAAGTTTCAGAATCAACTTTTAACTTTTCAAAACTTTGTCAAATGACCCTAAATTTTGAAAAAGTAACCTCTTAAATTTTTTCCTAGAATATATCCACTTTCCACTAGATTTGTTAGTAATTAATTATGTTGTTCCCTATTACGTAAACAAGATAACAAAAGGAAAAATAAAAAATCAATTGCACGCGGAGAGATTGCAAATAATCACATAGTTTTCCCTTATGAGAGAGGAACATAATATGTTGATTTAAAGAGGTCCAAGAAAACATCAAAGAAAATCAATGCAATGCTGGAACTACAAATTAGTCAAAAGACAGCCTGCCTTATTCTTTTCTACCGTTCATTACTCCTATTTTCTCGGAGATAGCACTTGTATCGATTTGCCACAGTGTGATTAGACACTGTCTAAAGGCAGCCTCAGCTTGGCAACTTTTATTTTTCTTCTACACGATATTGAGATTTTTTTCGGGATAGTAACTTAAAATTGCCATACCAGAAAACTTCAAAGAAAATCAATGCAGTTAGTAACTTAAAAATGCCATCTAATTTATATGAACCGTGCTATAGGTACAAGAATTCAAATTCACAGGATACACACAACAGTGGGTGGGGTGGGGGGTTTTTGCCAATATTTTAAGTACATGGAGCCCACCTCCATGTGAGTGAAATTCAAAATTCTGTATATTTTTTTTTTTCTTCGTGTATTCACAGCATTAATCAATTTATATATATACATGAAACTCCTAGTTAAAGGAGGCACTAAAACCAAAGAAAATACTCGAAAAGCTAAAGTTTTATTCATTATATTTCTGAGTGTGGATTACCGTCTAATACTGCATACCGAAGGTGTACAAAGTTAACTTGACTTCTTCCTTAACGCTGTGTCTGAAAATTGTTTTCCATTCCTCCGGGAGTTTGAAGAATTCCGAAGCAGCACGATTATGACATGTTGAACTTGTTTTTGGCTTCTTGGGTGCCGGTGGACACTCCAATTCGCAAGGAATTTTTGATTCTACACAAGTTGGTGTTCTTGGACTCTCTTCGTCCTCGTCCTCGTCTTCGAGCCCTTTTTCTTTTGAGTTTAAAAGTACTGGCTTTATGGGACTTGGCAAGATAACGTTAACCCCAGAAATAACAAAGTCTTTGTCCACGGATTCCACATCCTTATCGTTTTTATGAAGCTTTTCTGCAGGTCCCATAAGGACAAAAATCAAGAATCTTGGAGAGAAGTTGGAAGAAGAAAAGATTGAAAGGGAGACCAAGGAAACTGAAAATGGCTTTAAATAGGAATTAAAGAACCCGAGGAGTTCGTGACCTAAACAGAAGTAGCTTAAAAGCTAGGAAAAAATAGGTGATTCTGCCCGTGAAAGTTTCTGATTGCATGGCTGCATTCCCTATTAAATAGCCATTTTCTTTCTAGGATTCAGGAATCGGGCGCTCAAAAAATGATTTTTATTAACCTTAAAGGATTGCTCAGTTGGCCAGGTTTTGAATTTGCTTCCCAATGATTATCAGTTCGAGTCCTCTCATGGTCACTGAGGTATGTATTCGATCGTAAACTTCAGGGCTCATGAGATTAGTCGAGGCGCGCGCAAACTGGCCCGAACGTCCACGGTTATCAAAACAAAAAATAATTTTTATTATTAATTAAATTTTAATAATTTTACCGGATTGCTATCTAGGAGAAAGGACTTTTCGTCAACATGGCATTGACATTTAATGAACCGACATTAAAATTCAAAATCAATCTCTAAAAGTTTTTACAAATCTTCTGAATCTAGAAGAAATTGCTCATTAGCTTGATATAGTCCACATCAAATTGCATTGGAGATGAATATTTAAAAAAAAAAATTATTTACTCATGCGACAAATTTTTTTGAATCCATAATGGACATGCTATAACGTAGTGGAACCAAAACCAAGTAAAATTGCATTACTAATCCTCAACTAATTGCTTCAATAACAAATCGATGTTTACTTTTCAAAAGAGCAAGTTGGGCCTAACCTTTCATTATACTTGCACGGTATATAGTCTTCAATGATGAAAATAGCACATAACCAACGTTCTTCCAGCCTTATAAAGTTGGGTTTTGCTTCACAAGGATCACGTAATAATTTGACGAAGGTTTTGATTGTTATTATCAATAATGACTGATGTTATAGTTATAATAAAATATTGGAGACCAACTTGCTCAATTTTAAATGTTGACGAACGGCTTATTACGATAACAATAGGTTAGAGATCAATTATTTGGTAATTTTAAACATTATATAGATTAAATGATGTTACAAAATCGTAAAATTATTTGATTCGTGACCATTCGAACAATCATTCAAGCCATTTCAGAACAGTCGTCACTGTTCAGACATCCCCCCAAAACCCTAACAGACAGCAATGTTCGATTAACAATCGACTGTTTAGACGGTTAACAATCGACTGTTCGGTCGCTTAACAGTCGATTGTTTAGACCATAAATAATAGGCTATTTAGTTCAATTAATAGACTATCCAGACAAAAAATTACCCGAAAATAAACCAATAAAAAAATAATATCATTAAGTATCAAGAATTTGATTAATTACCATTTGATCCAACATTAAATAAAATTTGTCCAAAAAGATAATAAAGTACAAGGACGCACCAGCACATGAACTGGACCGGATCAAGCTCGGGCACGTGCTCGTGCCTTGTTGGGCTGGCCGGCCGGCCGGACGACGACAGCGCGTGCGTGTCGGTTTTGGACCGAATTCAATAGAATATAGGTCTCCCCTCCTTCCAAAGATTATTAGTACTCATTGGGGTCCAAACCGAAGGGTCAACCTTACACTATATAAACCAGATTTGCCAATGCAACGCCACTCTATTACCCTCACTATAGATTTGCAAAACTTGAAAGCTCATAAATAATAATTGATGAAGACCTATGGCCCATGGCACATTTCTGGTCCTGGTGGTCAAGAGATGAACCACATCAGCCGAGAAACTCTCTAGCCATAATGAGTGCCATCCTTTCTCCCAAGCTATTCCCACTGCATGAATTGCTGCAAGTAACTCCACCTCAAATGCACCCAACCAATAAAGCATCCTTTTACGAAACACCTATAGGTCCGAAAGACCCTTCTACAACCTGTTGGGCCCGGGCTTCCATACGCAGCCCATTATTGTTGACCTTTACAACGACAATTAGTAAAACAAGAATTGTCATACTCCTTTATAAAGAGTATATACAATTTAGACTCATCAAATTCTAAGAATTTCATCAATTCATGTCAAACAAACTCGCTGAAAATTATGAAACAACCTCCATGTTTGGCTTTCCCGGGAGTTCATCATCCATCGATATAAACACGTCACAAGAATGATCTTTCCAAAGAATATCATTGTCTCTCAATGAGAAAAGATGCACACTATTAGCTTAATATCTCCATTTATTGACTCGAACATGCTCTACCTTTTGATCATTTTTTCTTCATGTGTTCAAAGTGACTGTATCTACTGAAAATAGTGTTAATATTTTTTTCCACATCCTTGTTCAATCCAAACTGAATCAAAATACCATTGACTTGCTTTTGCCACAAGTCAAAAATTAATTCTGCCGTCAAAGTTCTCCTTCACATGAAGTATATTTTTAGTGCTTCACCACTCCTAATTAGGGGTGTCAACGAGCCGAGTAAAACAGCAAGCCAAAATTTTTTGCTCGTGCCTTAGGGAGCCAGACAAGCCAGCCCAGCCTGAACCGGCTCTTTTTTTAAATTTGTGACAAATCTAAATTTTTTTTTTAAAGAATTTAAAATTTTTGCAATTTATACATATTATAAATAATAATTAAATATTAGCATATAAAAAAATTATAGTTAAAATTAAAATTAAAAATTTTTTTTAAAAAAAGAAGTGGCAGGCAAGTTTTTTTTTAGGCTCACACGCCGGCCCATCGACCACACGGGGCTAGGCCCGAGCCAGGGTGGGGCTTTTTGTGGGTCGAGCCCGAGCCGACTGAGTTATTTTACCATCCCTATTCCTAGCTGTTGGAATAATTGAAATTATTTATAGTGTGAATTGTGATATATCTCCAATAGGTGGCTCTTCAATTGTAAAGAGTCATGTTGGTTAGAATGTGTGTGACTATTCAAAAGATGTATACTATACAATTTAATGTAAAAATGTGTGGTCTAGATTAAGAGATGCAACCTTTCAACAAGACACTTAAAAATCTATAAATAGAGACCATTAGTTCCATTTTTTCTTACACCAAATCAATTCAAATTATTATTGATTCCTAATTCTCTCCTCTTTTAAAAAATTTCATTCCTTTTATTTTGGTGAAATAAAATTCTATTCGAATTATTCTCAGAAATAAAATTTCATTCGAATTTTTAATTCGTGTCTATTCCATTCAAGAAGAATATTGTTTATACTTTGGTTTGACCGACAAAATTAATGGTTTGATATATTAATTTTGGAATAAGTATTGTATCTTATGAGATGAACGTCTATTTGATCATGTTAGCACCAGTGCATATGGGGAAATTCGTCTTAAGGAGATTTACATTCGCATACATCGCTTCATTTTATCTCATTCGATTTCTGCATTTTTTACATTTGAGTAAGTAATGATTTGTTCATTATTATGTATGTACTATGATTCGATAAGTCGTTACTCTAGTATTTACATGCACGTATTTTTTTATTAACGGAATATAATTCATGCACTAGTTTATTCATAACTAGCTATGTTAACGAGCCGAGCTGAGCCCAAAAAAAAAGCTCGGGCTCGGCTCGAGTTTTTTTGGACCGGGCTTTTTTTGGCCTAAGTCGAGCTAAGTAAAACCCGGCTGAGAAAAAAGAGGCTCGTCCCGAACTTTGGCCCTAGCCTTAATCGGGCCAAGCCGAGCCCGAACCGGCTCGTATATTATTAAAAAAAATAAAAATGAAAAAACTGCCCAGCAGATAGCTTTTAATTTTTTTTTATATACGGGCTGGCCCGGGCTCGAGCCGAGCCTCGGCTCATTGCAACGGAACCCGAGTAGGGCCAGCTCGGGCTTTTTCCGAGCCCGAGCCGCTCGAGCCGACGAGCTTTTTTATCATCCCTATTCATAACAACCCGACGCTCTGATATCATTTGTTTTGAATTGATACCAATGTCTTGATTTGCCCAACATGATTCTTGTTGTAGAAAATATAAAAATATACGGAGAAAATTTATAAAGACAAAACAGCATAAAAAAAATTGAAGTGGAGAACTCCAAAACTGAAGAAAAACCACGAGCTGTCAAAGACAAATATCTATTAATATATGAAAAATTGGTACAATCATATAAAATCTCTCACATCCCCAAATCTGCAAGCACGACCAAGAAAAATTCATGTTGAACCGGGTGAGACTACAAAAGATCCCCAAGTCTTTTTGGGCAAATTGTTGTCAAACGACCTTCCAATCTATGATGTTAAATCGATATAATTTTATCAGTCGACATCGACCAATTGACTGAACTAGAATATCGACTCCTAAATAAAACGATCGAACCTAAAACTATTCAAGGCCATTAGAAGCAATCTAATTAATTAGAGTTGCTAATTGCCTGCTTCCATACTTATTGGATGGCTTGATATTGTTAGCCCACCTATTGGTTTTGGGCTTGGCCCATTACTATACCTAATGCCTACCTATATATACTTGAGCCCTATTGCTTTGTGATGTATGTGTTATTTGCTTTATCTTCCTTGAGATAAAACACGGTTGCTTCCCTGTTTCTGTGTGATTATGTCTCCGCCGTCTTTTGTTATCTCCTTCACCGCCTTTGTGGCTTATTGCTTTGGTTGGAAATAATACCTTCATTTGTGTCCTTTGTGGGTACATAAAGAGCAACCAAAGTTTGGGAAAAATAAGAGGTCTTGGGTTGTGATTTGTTGGGGTCGATTTCTTTGGATTTATACTGAGCTTGGGACAACACCATTGGTGATCAGTCTTCTGCTTTACATTTGGTATCAGAGCGTTGGTGTTGGATTTTTCTATCCATAAACGACCAAGAACCATCCAGATTGCACTTTTCTCGAAGAGGTTGAACGTGTAATTGTTGATTCCAACCAAACCAGTCACCTGTTGAAAAAATGAAGGCCATACTCAGTAGGTAAAGGCACTTTTTCCTAGGCAGCACGTGGCAACCATTCTGAAGGAGCTCCATTCGGACACGTTGTTTGTTTTATCATTTTGAATGTACTGATATCATTAATTTTGTATTTCAAGTTATACAGTGATTTTACACAATTTTGCCCCTAACGCTTGGCTTGCGGTCTTTGGTCAACCTTTTTGGTACATTTACTGAAACTTTAGGGCGAATAGTGATGGCCCTAAAGCAGCAGATTTGCATCTCTCGATTTTTATAGACCTTTAGACGTGGTCCACTCTGGTAAATTGACTTATTCCAATAAAATTTCATTATTAGCACTTTATCGTGTGGGGGTGACAATAAGATTGAGGCTGCCTTGTGGGGGTAACCATTGTTTGTGCTAGCAATTAGAAATTACTTGCTCTTACGCGATTGAAGTATTTATTTTGATAAAATTAGTTTTTATCTTTGTGATATAATGTGTGTGAAATTGTTTGGCTGACGTATCTCGTTGCTGCACTGTTAATTCCTTTAGAATATCTAGACCTTATTGATTTGATTTTTTGATATTGAGATTGTGAATCTCATGAAACACTGAGAAACTAGAACGATGTATATTATCTGCGACTTTAGGATTACTTTATGTAGCTTAATTGTGATTTTGTGCTTTTTTTATTGATTCGCAAAAATGACAATTCACAATTTTGATTTGAAAATTTTTAATGTGAAATGTGATTTTTCAATCTGACAACAAAAAATGAGAAAAGTTGGTAAACTAAAAACCACTAATGAACTTTGGAAAAAATTGAGGGACTTGTATTTGGTCAAATCTATTTCAAACAAATTTTATTTACTTGAGCATGTTTCAATTTTAAAATGAATCATTTAAAGGACCTTAACAACAATTTCGACATATTTAACAAACTTATTTAAGATATTGTTAACTGTGAAGAGACGGTGTCTGAAAGTTACAAACCTATAATTTTGCTTAATTCTATGGCATTTAAAAGGAAGTTAAAAATGTGATCAAGTATGTTAGGGACACTTTGACGCCTGAATTTGTCATTGAGTCACTTAGAAGTAAGGGGGTGGAGATTAGAGCTGAAAAATATGATAAGAAATGTGGTGAGATTCACATGGTGAGGGGGTAGAACTCATTTAGGTAAAATGGTCATAATGGATTCCAACGTGGTGGCGGGTCAAGTAATAACGGAGGTAAAAAGAAAGACAAAGGTAGGCCTAGATCGAAACCTAAGACCAAGATTAAAAAATGATATAGTTGTGGGAACACAAGACATTTTATAAATGATTGTTATAAAGAAAAGGGTAAGTCAAAGTGTAAAGAGAGAGATAAAGTAAATGTGTTGTCTTCTGCTTCCAATGTTGATGATGTTGAAGTGTATATGATTACAAGTTCTATTGCTTATCCTGCTAAATTGAATCTAACTGCCAATTCCTATTTTCATTAGTGGATACTTGATTGTAGCACATCTTTTCATGTAACATCACAAAAGATTGGTCTGAAAACTTACATGAATCAAATAATGGGCATGTTGTGCTATGTGACAATTTTGCTTATACTATTGGTTGGATTGGTGATATTACCTTGAAGTTTGAGAATGATTTTGTGTATTCTTTAAAATATGTTAGATACATCCTGAACTGTCCAGGAATTAATTTCAGTAGGGAGACTTGAGAAAGCGACTTCACTAGTAAAATTGGAAATGAAGTTTTGAAAATGGTTAAAGGTGCACTTGTTTCTATCAACAGAACTAGGAAAAATTATATTTATATAACTACTGGAGAAATGATAATGGTTTTGATTTCTCTATCTCTTAAGCCAAGGCTGAGTGCACACATAAATAGTACAATAGACTTGCACATATGAGTATTAAGAGGCTTAAGCTTCTTAATGAAAAATGTGCTTTTAGTAATGATTATGTGTTTGATTTATCTTTCTGCGATCACTGTGTACTTAGTAAGTATCATATAACGTCTTTCTCCATAAGTGTTCAAGTTAAAGGCATACTTGAATATGTGCATTCAGACTTGTAGGATCCTGCTAGCAATCTCACATCGAGTGAAAATATATACTTCTTGTCTATTATTGATGATTACACGAGAAATGTATGGGTTTATCTTTTAAAAGATAAGTTTGATATTTTTCATAATTAGAAAGGACAAGTTGAGAATCAAACTAGCAAGATGATTAAGTTTTTGAGAAC